>VZTL01096836.1:0-27096 GCA_013400535.1 Scopus umbretta | reverse complement strand
TATATGTATGGTTTAATGAGGAGCAGAAGCATGATTTTTTGTGACCTTGTGTTTCATGGCTGAATTATGCTCAGTCATACAGTGCACAAGCTTTGACTGAAATGTATCTTGTGGCTGAAGGCGCTCTCAAATGTATTCTCTAGCATCTATTACTGTCATTGAAAAACTACTCTAGTTTTCCTCTCAGTAGGAACGTTAATAGGATCTCTTTTTCTACCCAACCACATAGGGTTTTTTCAGAAAACTTGTAGGAATTTAAGTTTGCAACTTTTATCCGTCTGTCAGAATTTGGTTAAAATCGGTCAACAGGTTCAAAAGCTGCAGCATGAAGCATGGACAGGCACAAACAGCAGTCACAGAAACAAAAAAGGGCATGTTTGTTTCTGGTACACTTCATAGCTCTTTAAGAAATCTTAATTTACTGTCTTATAGTTGTGTTTTCCACATATAGTTCTGGTTCTTTACATACATAAAACACTCTCATACTGCAGACGATTAGGGGCTTTCTTTCCTATCTGCTATTGGAGTGTGTCTTGCTTAAAAGTACAAAATAGCAGTATATTGGCTAACACCCACACTCCCTAAATCCATAAATCTGGGTTGAAAAGTTCAGCCTGATTAATTCCTGAATATTTTGTCCGAGATTTGTTGAAGCTGGTCCAAGTTTTTAAATTCTTGAATATCAACACATGGAAATATCTTCTCAGGGGATTAGAAAGAGACCTTAAAACAAAAGCAGAATGGAATGGGGCAGAAATATCTTGGTTTTTCAGGTCAGGCCAGCTGTATCTCTTCTCTAATCTGACTGTTTATGAGATGTAGGAAAGCTGGCAGTTTTATACCCTCTTACAGATTATTGCCAGTTCCCTGTCATGATGGTGAAACATTCTCACCTTTTTAAGACTTCTAAAAGGGGCTTTCCTACTGATTTGCCAAAAGGGTGGAATAGATCAATTTGGAAGTTATGAGACATTTATTTTTCCCAATCTGAGTAAACATATATTTTTATATCTCTGAACTACTGATAGAGTGGTAGTATCAGTAATAGGGACTAACTGGTGCTTCTGGAGGCATGGATCGGCAACATAGGAAATCAAACATCAGACCTCCTTGTACCAGTCAAGAATCCCATGGCCATGCAATGCAAATTGCTGTTCTAGTGCAAACTCACTCTGTCAGTGAGACTCTTGGCCAACTTTGAACAGGTCAGTTTTGTGCAAGGAGGATGTAGATTGAGTGAAATCTGCCTGTAGCAGACCAACAGACACTTCATTCGATGGCTCCAATATCATCTGTCTTCATTCAGTCAGAGTAAAACTGGCATGGAGTCCAGTTGTTTTGGTTAATTTAAAAGAAATGCAGGTGGTGACACCTTATTTGTACCAGGTAGGTGTTTCCATGTGGTGCAGCAGTGGATAGCTCAAGCAAGCAAAGCCTCTGCTCCGTCCTTTCCAATCTCTGGTTAGACTCCACTACCATCATTCTGTATTTAAAAGGCTAATTATTCTGTGTTCTAACTGACTTATTACTTGGGTCAGCATTAAACACATTTTTGTGGTCCATAAGTTGGCAGCTTTCTTTTGGCGTCTTGTCTCTTGATGACAACTGAATTGTGGTCACTGCAAAGCCAGCAGTGGCTTAGCTCCCTCTGACCCAAAGGTAGGCAAAATCAGCTTCTGCCACCTTTCCAGCTCCCAGCTGGCCCCAAGGACAGTTGGACTCTTCTAATGAGTTAGAGATGCTTTCTAGCATCAGATCATCCTATGCCTTACAGGAAGAAAGGGGTGTTCTTTTCTTTCTATTATCATGCCTGGTAAAGAAGGGTTTGCCAAGTGAAGTGGTGAAAAGCAGATACAGGCGTCCAGAAAGTGTGCTCTCCCACCAAAAGAAACCCCCAGGTAGCTGTTAAGCTGGATTCTTTCAAGTGAAAGCACCATGCCTCAGAGCTACGTGCCCAGGCTACTCTGTTGAAATTTCTGTAATAAGACACAAATCTGGCATACCTTGCAGTCAGCACCAATAGGTTTTTTGCATTCCTCGCAGGTGTTGGAATAAAGGTTTTCATAGCAGTTCACACAGTAGGGGCTGTCCTCCCTCAGGATGTACTTCTTACCAAACAGAGACTCTTTGCAGTAGTGGCAGTCAAAGCGTTCAGTCATGTTGGTGTCTGGAGTTCAGCTATCCTGTCGCGAAGACAGAAGTAGGTACTTGTCAGACTGAGCTACACTTGAACCAATCCCCCAAGAAAGCTTCATCAGTTCCAGTTTATCACATTGTACCTCAATTTTAATTCACATTTCAGTCAGATAAATGAACACAATAGGAAAAAACTGGACTATACATTTTGCAGTGCTGGGTAATGACAATAGCCCATCTACTGTAGCCGTCCACTGACCTGTTTTTGACCAGAGCTAGTGTTAGAGACGAGAGAGAGGAGTACATCTTGAGTCTGAAGAATTCACATGGGATTTGTGAATGGGATTTGACCAATAGGTACAAAGCAGGAAGCTGTCTCTGTAGGGGATGGAGGGAGCCAAGTGCATGAAGAGCATGAGCCATCTAATCTTTCGAAGGAGCAACATCTCCTCCATAAGGCAAAACAAAGGTTTGCATTGCTGGTAGACTTTAGTCAAGCACCGCTGTTACATGCTGCTTCTCCTTCCTTCTCTACATTGTCAATGAGCCAATGTCTGGCAATCATTGCCCTGCAATGAGACACCAGCGCTCCATCTCTGCTCATGCACAGGGGCTGTTAACAGCAGGAGAGGTGGGGTTGGTGATTTTATATCTGATTCTTCTCTGATGCAGTTGAATGAGTTATCCAACAGCTGTAGTGTACTGGGACACAAATGGGAGCTAGCTGCCCTGGTTCAGGCAAATGTCAAAGCATGATTACGGAAGGGGAAAAGCAAATAGAAGAAACTGCATACAACGTATCAGCTTGTCTGAATTAGGGACAACTGGTGTTTTCTCCTCAGGTCTTGTTATGTCTCCAGCATTTTATGGATGCACACACAAGCAATAATGACACAAATGCCTTTGATTACTTGCATGAATGTTCATTATTGCCTGGGACAATTTATTTTGGGTTTCATTGGAGACCTCAGCTTCTTTCTTAACCTGATGCTTGCAGAGTGTGTTGCACCTGAAATCTGTTTGGAGGTCACAGCTGGAGCAGGGCATAGCTGCCTGCTTAGGAAGGGGGATTTCCCAGGCAGAAAGCACATTCCACCTGGACTGCACAATCTTCACTGCCTGCCAGGCCTCATCTCCTCTTTAAGCCACATTTGATCTATAAAGCCTTAAATGTTTTGGGTACAAATGGCTTAAAAGGCTACCTCTGTCTTTCACACACAAGTGACATTTACAGCAGCTGAAGTCCTTTTGCCAAGTTCAGCTCTCAGTTTTAAACAAAAAGTTGTTACTTGCTTAGTGTTCTTGGCACAGGTTGCTCAATTCTGGAGTTTGTCCTCTCCTTCTGGCAGTGGGAGTCACCCTTAGGGCATTCTGAAATCCTGAGTTCTCCTCTAGGATTTCAGTTTTCATTATTATCTTTTATTCCCCTTAGCTTCAGTTTGATTAAGGTTTTAGGGCAGTCTGAATGGGCAGAGTTTGTTTTGATAGCTGGAAAGCTTTTTATTTTTTCCTTTTTCTTTTTTCAATGCTCGGCTGACTGCTGAATTGTGTGATAACTGGCACAGGCTAAGGGGCAAGTGCTTTTATATATGTGAAGTAGGTAAGCGATGGCTCAGCTGCTGGGAAATCATTTGAACTCCAAGTAACTACTAAAGAAGAAAGAGAGGCAAACTATCAAATGCCAAAACGTGCTTGGAAGAAAAATCCTGGCAGCTGGTAACCTGTGCTACTGACAACCCAGAAGGAGTTGCAGTCCAGCTACTTTGACCCTACAGATGCTCTAGGAACTAATTAACTTTCTTATCCCAAAGGGGAGCTCAGAGTATGTTCGGTGCTCTTGGTCCTTAAGGAGTAGAGAGGATCATAGGCACTGATAAAAAACAATGGAAAGTAAGAAGACTTATGCTGGAGAGAAATGCAATGACTACCCAAAGTTCCCCTCTGGCCTGTCTCCAACAACAGTGGCTAGCAATGAAAGTGTAAGGGAGGAGAACAGAGCCAGTACAGAGAGACCTTTCCCTAAAAACTGCTTCCAGAAAGTTAGTCTCTTCTTGAAGCAGAGATGCAGTCTTTACCACAACATTTAAAAGGTGATGGTGGATTTATTTTCCCCTCTGTTTTGAGCCTGTTTACACCCCCAGCCTACATAACACTTGTACTTCCCCATGAAAGAACTAGAGAAGACTTAATTTTCTTCAAGGAATAATTTCAGCGAAATGAATGGAGTCACACCAGTATAAACTGGTGTGTGTATGTATGACTGAGTCTGAGAGGAGTGATAGGTTTGTCCAAATAGTCTGTAGTTAGGACAGAAATCAGTACTTTTTACCAGATTTTATTACATGTTTTTTCAAAATGGTTGGATTTGGCTGCACAGTTAATTTGCATTATTGCTAAGTTAAAGTGTGAGCAGGAACCATGTATAAACTTTCATTTTTCACCTTTCTTCAGAATTAGTTCTTTCTAGCCCTGAACAAGAAGTAGATGTGTGATACTGAGGAGTAAAAAATTTCTCTGCAGTCAAGATGTGTATAAGGAAAAAAAACATAAACTGTGATTCCTTTACAGGTTTATACCATTTCTGCCCTTCATCCAAAGCTGCTAAATGTAAACTATAGAAGTGGTTTGTGGCTGGAAGAAGGACTCAGAGGTGGATGTTCCAGTCTCTTGGTCAGAGGAGGTTTCTTCTTGAGTGCTGTATTATTTTCCAGGTGCTTTTCACAGGAGCAGAGACAAGCATTATTTAATAGAGTAGTCACTAACACTATTTTAGAAAATACCTGGGCATTTTCCTCCCCAGCCTGAAAGGGATCTAGTTTTGTTAAATGTGCTCTAAGATTATCACAGTGGCTTGTCCCCCTCACCCTAAGCGGGGAGAGGCAGACCTGTTTTCTATATCCCAAACATAGGTTTTTAGGGGTCAACTCTGCTCTATGAAGATACTGAAGGGGCAGCTCTGGATGGGGTTTGAGGCACAACTCCGGAGATCTGAGAACTTAAAAGACAAGAAAGGAAAGTTTCCAAGATCTGCATTTTGGTTTTAGCTGCGAGAATCTTTTATTGGGTCTGGAACTAATTTCAGATCCAATATGTCTTAAAGTTAGGAATTCAGGTTCATGTGGTTTCTTTCAGAAAGCTGGAATTCAGGGTGAAGCATCCTGAATTCCAGGCTGTTCAGAACTGGGCCTTGGATTGGCTTTCACGATCTACTCTGTGATATTTTGAGGATATTTGACAGTTTTTTTTGTCTCAGGAGAGAAGAAATTAAATGTAAAGTAATCACAGGACTTATCCACTGAAGAATTAGCAGGAATGCCAAACAAGTCATTTCACTGTTGTCTTACAAACAAGAAATGCAAAATCATACTGAGCAATATTTTTGCCTGTCACTTGGTGCACACGGTCCTCTGCGTCGCCAGTCCATTGTTTCCTGTCATATGGAAAAATCATTCTTAGCTTAATGCAGATTTTATGCACCACTTTGGACTTTAAGAAAAAGAAAAACAAACTGACTTTTACAGTTGTGGATAGACACAAATTACACTTCAGCCTCCTTGCTATTGATCTATTTCTTCCTCTTGTGTTTGATACTTCTTGACTGTACAGCTTTGTGGGCCAGAAGCTCATCTTTATTATATCTCTTTGCGGTACAACAAGGTCTTTAGATTTTATTGCAGTAGTCATTTTATACTTATGCTTTTTCAGATTGCTCTCAACATTATCATGAAGCAGAAATTGATTTTCTGCCATACGGTCTCCCTCCTACAGCATTAGACATAACAAGTACATCTCCAAAAGGAAAGGAACTTTCCATTGGATGCCTAGAAGAGAAGTCACAGCTTATGCCGAACATTAGCACGACACACATTGTGTCTTCCAGGAAGTAAGAATTGGCATGAAAGTTACTAAAAAGTTAGTAGGCTGACTTAAAAGCTATGCTTCTTTCTTCTTCTTCCCCTGTTTACTCAGTCTCATTTTACTAGCAGCAATTGTTAAAGTTATCATAAAAATTAGGGCTCATAATGTCATTAATAAATCATCCAGTGTTCCCCCATCCCATGACACTATTGACTACTGGAAAAGGGAACTAGCTGCCCCAGACTTTGCCTGCTTTTTCAGCTATGTCTGCAAGCCTAATTAGAGATGTTCTGTGCATCTCTTATTTCAACCCCTCTTAGAGGGTGTTGAACACTGAGAGGTACAGATGCACACACACAAGAGAGAGAAAGAAGCCAAGGGAAACCATCTGAAAAATGTAGGAGTTGTTTAGTTTATTCAGTGAAGTGAAGCTCTGAACTTCTGTTGTAACAGTATCTGGAGGCACAGAATTAAGCCCCTGTAGATGCCAAAGGGGAACTTGCTGTTGACCTCAGTTAGGTCAATAGGGCTGGGCCTCTACCTGTGCCCCTGGAGCAAGATGTTCTGTTAGCCACCTGTGCAGGAAGTAAAAGGTCATCAGAGATAACCATCTTCCTCCAAGATCTACACGCATTTCTTCTGCCTGACTTTTTTCCAGGAAAACTGTGCACATGGAGAATTTTTCTATCTGTTTATTTTCCTTCCCCAGAGAAAAGATTTGTGTTTGGCAACTCCGGTGACATAAGCCATGCAAATCTAGAGCATTTGGAAACAATTTATATTAATGCTCCAAAGGCTAAAATGCAAAGATTTATGATATACTTTGCAACTATGAACTAGCAGTTCTAACTATGCTGGTCTTTCTGGCAAGAGGTGATTATTTTCCTGTAACTTAGCAGCTATTGCCACATTCGTTATCTATCATTTTGTTGCAGCAACTGCAAGCCCCTCTTCTAAGAGCTAATAATTTTTCCAAACCAGGCCATAATGCTATGCAAGGGGAGAGAGGGGAAAGCTAATTTTATTTATTTTTAATTTACTTTAGGAAAAGAAGAAATGACCATTTGCCAGTAGCACTGACAAGAAGAAAAAAGAAGTAACATACAGTGAGAGTTCACCGGAACTTCAGAAGTTCCTAGAGTAGATGCACACCACAACCACCAAAAGCATACACCCTGTGTGTTTAGAGGCAGTAGCCCTCTTTCTTTGTCTAGGTAGGTATAGCTTATGCTTTTCTTCATGGGATGAGGGCCTGCAGATACCATGACAGAGCAGAGGGAGAGCAAAGGGAACCTGAGTCCTTAGAGGTCTAGCTGGCCCTAGGGCAGGCGTTGCTTGGATCCCTGACCCTGCAGCAGTGGACTCCTGGCCATGGGGAGCCAAGCCAGCTGATGCAGAATAGCCAAGTCTCCCCCCATGGGCCACAGAAGAACTCTTGCTTCCTTACACTAAAGATGGCCAATGCAAAAGCTAACCAGGTGCTAAGAGGCAAGTGATGTAGGATCCTGCAGGATCTCCAGCCAGCCACTCTTCTCCCTCCATAGACCCTCCTCTGGGTTACCACTGCATGAAGGTGCATTTCTTGATTAAAGAGAAGAAAAGGAAAATACTTTTGCAAGATTATTGAGACATTGCAGCTTATTACTATAACTGTTGTTGTTCATGCTGTCAACTTTGTATAGGTCCTTAAAAAGGGGAGTCATGATTACTGTAGGGAACAAGTTGTTGGGTATCCCTGTATCCCATGATCTGGGGTTTATGCTATGCATGTAAATAAGACAAGGATGCTTAGACAGATGTGGCTGTACTCCCTAACTTTTTAAGTTGAGAAGTGGAAGCCGTTTTCTCTTGTTGCTGCTACGGAAGAACAATCCTGTAGTAAGCCCATCAAAAGAATTTGGCACCCTGTCTTCAAGAAATCAAGGCCTTATAATATGTCATTGCTCTTTCAGTACAGCCCTGTTAACAAGCCCAGCCTGCTTTACCAGTGTCCACATTATGGTTAGGATATTAGAAGTATCTAATTACGAAGGTGTTCATTGCTGCTTTTGAAGGTTTTAAGCTCAGAGTAGATATTCATAGATCTCCTAGAAGCTCCCTGGCAAAAACCAGGAAAGCTTGGTTTGATATTTGAACATAATAGTAATAATAAAAAACAATAAAAGTCAAACCCAAGTAAAGAAACTTCTTCCTAAATATTCCAGTCAGACCTTTCTATATACATGCTAAATAATAAAAGCTATTAAAAAAATGTTTAGTTTTTCATGGACTTTTTAAAGTTACCTTAAAACATTCTTCAGAATTACAGTTACATTTTTCCAGCAACTCAGCTTCCTTGTACACAACTGACTTATTTTGCCTTATGCTATAACATTCCAATGTCTCTTTTAAAGTACTTTAGAGTGATTTTAATGCATTAACATGTGCAGATAACCAAAGCATACATGGTTCCTGTCTGGATTGCACAGTCAGCCTATCATGAATTGGAAAGTGGATAGTCTGCTATTTAAGATTGTTTTCCTTAACATAATATTATAATAATTTTAAAAAGATGTTTTTCATATAGTAAGGTTCCTCATGCTCTTGGCTAAAGTAATCTCAGTTATAGTAGTGGAGAAGGAACCCTCCAGTTGTGGTTTCTGTGTGGTTTGTTGTGTTTGGCAGTCAATAAGGATCTGCTCCAGGTTAGAGCCACTCCAGCAGTGGTAGAGCGCCAGTGGTAGTAACTACAGAGGCCACAGAAGAACTGAGCACTGACACTTTGAAAGTGCACCCGGCAAAATTTACACCGTGATTATCTGAGGTTGATTTTGAAATGACTGGAGGATGCATGGTCTTACCAGCATTCCTGCATACATTTAAATTACAAAAGGAGCCTATTGAAATAACATGGAGCATGGCTCTTAAATCTACCATAGCAAGGAAGAGCACAGTTCAAGCGGAAAAGCTTGCTCTTATTTTCTGTTTTAAAACCTTTTGAAACTGCTGTCTTCCTTCTTTCTCTTGCAGAATAAGCAAAGGCTTACTCAAAAAGAAAGATCAAATACTTGCTATTACTCAAGCATAGGAATTCATATTTCAAATAAGAGCATTTAAGCAGATAACAGAAGACGATAGAGGAGAAAAATAGTGTAAGATTAATAAAACCGATTATTACCTCAGGCCCTATCCTGCAGAAATAATGTATAAGCTAAATGACCGCAGAGACTAAACTCCAATGGAGCTTTGTTTTGCCAGAAAAAAATTGCTTTATCTTACTGACAGGCACACTGCTAAAAGCAGAGAAATTAGACCCTAAGATAAAAATATCCAGAAGATGCCACGTGCTACTGTGCAGTGACATTTCTGAATTCTCCCATATTTTTGAAATCCTGCATAATACAATCCAGGGCACAAAACCAGAAAAGTGTCCCAAATATTCTATATTTCCTTCTTCCTAGAAAGAATAGAAACAAAGCTGGGAGGACCCCATGGAGGAAGAATGCTTTGTTATTTGTCCTGGCCTCTAGCAGAACAGCTCTGGGTCTCTCTGTCTGGTTCTGTTTACAGAGGCAAGACCACAAAGCCCCTTTCTGTCTAAGATAATTGGCATGCGTGGTGATTTGGAGGATCAGTTGTTGTACGTCTTTCAGCTACCGTATAAAACTACTGTAGCAGTGAATGCCTCAGGACTGTGAGGCATCCATACTTCTCTGCTCAGCTGCTGGGCCATTGGCTTTCTAAAATGTGGCAGAGGAGGCTACGTAAACCTTGGAGGTACCCGTTCTGCTGGCACATCTTAGCAAAACAGATTGATTACACCTGGGTGAAACCAGTTCGGTCCAATTTGTTTGCTGGGGTTTGGGGCTGGAGACGGGACACAGAGAGCAAAAAGATCAGCTATTAACATTGAGTCAAAGTACCCGCGGTGTGTGAGAGATGCAGGAGTAAGCACAGAAAGACACAGAGAGCCTGGAGACATGGACATAGGCGATTTTTTGGTGGGAGAAATCTTTTCTAACTGAAGAAGGAAGATGTTGGGTCTACCATGGAGAGATGCACGGCATAGCATGAAGGAGGAGGAATTCGTCAGAGGTGGGGTCCTGGTATCTGAAGATACTTTTGGTCTAAATTTCAAAAGTGCTTCAGAGCAATGACAGAACAGGGGAAGGGAAATGCTTACAGATATTTTACAGTTTTTTGCAACTGGCTACTTTTATTATGCAGGATGAAATAAAGCGTGGTGGGGTTTGGGTCCTTGTGCCTGTGCTTGCCAGGGGTCTAGAACTACCTCTCACCACCAAAAGTGCAACCTTAGGGTTTGCTCTGCTGTCATTGGTAGATTTGCAACTTTAAAGTAAAAAATTTGTTATGAAAGGGAGAGATGAATATCTTTATATCAGTGTTACGCTCACCTACATTCCTCTTACAGTGTATTACTATATGTACAGTATTCCTTTAGCATCCTAGTTAATGTCATCCAATTTAATATAGAAGGGTATGTTTAAAGGAACAAAATGAGGACTGCAACTTTTTCACCTCGCATGAGTATTACGGTGTTCAGCCTTAAAAGAAGCCTCTAGTGGTTTTTAATCATACTCTCTCTCTCTCTGGCTAATTAGTATTGTTGAAATGTTAATGCTTCAGTGGCTGTCAATGTATCTAAGATTTATTTCCATGGAACCTGTCATTACCCTGCCATTTCACACTCTCACTTGGGGTGAATCTGCATCACAAATAACTATGCATATGTAAATGAAACATTAAAATTACACAATTAGAATTAATCAGTCTAAAAATGCAAATTGTGAGGTCCCCAATATCTGAAGCAGTACCCAAGTGAGTGAAGGTGACTGCCTACAACACTACACCATCCAGAGTTTCTCTGAAGATGCTCAGGACCAATTTATCCATCAGAGAAACATGAATGAGCCTCAGACCTGCCTGTAGCTAGTCTGTGAGGACCTTGCAAGAGTGGCAGCATGCTGACCAGCAGCAGCAGGCATTACTTCAGTGTTCAGCCTGATTTTCATGGAGAAGATGACATTCCTCTGGCTGATGGTGTTAACATTTACCTGACTCTCCCTTAATTCTGAATGTCCCGACCCCTGTGAGGCAAGGCAAGGAGGTAAGGACAACAGCAGGCAAGACTTGGCTCTTGGGCTCAGTGCCGAGCTGAGCCAGGAGTCATTCATGTCAATATAGGTCTTTGCAGCCCTCCATCCCTTTCTTTTGGGATGAAAGCTTGAATTCGCACTGCACTGCAGCAGAAACCCCTGTCAGCCCTTACAGTTGCAGGAGCTGTACTTTGTCACCAACTTTCTTGTGTTTTTTGGCTTCTGACCTTTAAAGCGTGAGGGGATCCTGGAGAACTGTGTTGTGTGTGATTGAAGGAGTTGTCTAATTTTTTTTCTAATGCAAAGTGTGCCAGATGGGAGTGCTGATGTCTGTCTGTATGGATAGGAAAGATGTGATTTCAGGGAAAGGGCTTCCCTAGACTTCCTTAAGAAACTGTATAATCATAGGTAGGAAAGAAGGCCTTATCTGTATCCTAGTACTTTAGTTGGGAATCACCATTACGCGCTCTTCATGGCAGGAGTTTTGCATATACAAACACAGCATAGCCACTGCTAAGTGATAACAGTGATCTCCCAAAAATTAGTACTATTTTTCTATAAAACCCAGCCACCTGGAAGTGACTACTTGGAGCTTGCATGTGTAGCCCTGCTGATTCCCTTGGGAGCGCATTTGGCAGAATGATGAGAGCCCAAACTAAGTATATTCTACCCCAGCCCTTCTGCCATCTTGGGATCTTCCAAGCTTTCTCAAAAGACCTCAAGAACTGGTCCATCCCCCAGCTTCAGGCCTGCTAGTTAGATGGAGAAGTCAGGTGGTAATCCCAGGTAACTTTCACAAGTATGATTTCTCAGTAACAGCTGTTTGTGTCCTTTCCTCTGCCCTGCTCACCTCAACCACGTGTTGGCTCGGAAGCCAAAAATGATTATCTGTGTTATGGCTAGGGTAAAAGGTAGTTTTAGTGGTGCTCTGGTCAGATTTTGGATACAGCAGTGTTTGCCACTACAGCAGTGTATTGAACTGAGTTTTCCATAAATATAGTACCACATATACTTTTTTCTTAATTTTCTCCAAATGCGGTCAAGAATATACACAGGCTGCATTGACAGAACAGCCTTTAGAGTGCATCCTTTCCCAGTTATATGTACAGGGGCAGAAAACCCCAGAATTTTAAATTTTATTTTTAAAATAAAATTTTTTAAAAAGACTACTTTTTCTGCCTTCCACAACCACATGCCTGAAGCAATAATTTTCAAAGTTTACCATCTGGCTGATAAAAGGCACAGAAGATTTTAGCCAGAAAGCAGGGAGTCCCATAAATGCATGAACTGATGAAAATACGGTTCATAACAGAAACCGAATGGCAACCTTACTTACGGCATTCCTTCACATTTGGATGCATGTGAGTGTCTCATAACACACATCCTTCTGTTGGTTCCTTCTAGGACAATTCCTGTTTAAGACAGTGTACAAATATGTATAGCCAACAATAAATGTTATAGCTACTGACCGTGGCAATCTCAGTGTCAATCAGCAGTTTTAGTTAATATACGTCTACGTAGGAGTCAGGGGAGTAACAACAAAAGACTGACTGCTGCTTGTATAGATTTTATAAGGTTTGCTTTCTTGTGACTGTGTGTGTGTCTGTACGCATCAAAGCTGAAATATGCAGGTATCTGGTGAACTAAATAAAAGCTGTATCCCTTTAGGGAAGTAGAGAGTTTAGAACAGCCATTAATGCAGACAATGAAAGTTAGTATTTCCTTTATTATGTACACAGAGAAATCCATGCTAGATGGCATACATTAAGGACCTGAGTTATTGTGGCTGCACACATGCACGTAGAAAGAAGCTCAGAAGGAAGGAATTCAGAGCTATTAATTGGGATTTGCATTCTAATCTATTCTCTCCACATAAAAAGAAGAAATACGATGCTGATGGCTCCCCGTTTTTCCCATACACAATCTGTCCACAGTGTTTGCCTGCAAAGAGGAAAGGCTACCTTTGTTTCGTGTGCATCTGCTCTTGCTACAGTGCAAAAACGGTCCTTTGTTGAGCTCAGCAGCAGGAGTGTGCACAGAGGTGTAAGGAATCTAAGACCCCAGCTTCTACTTTTTATCACCTCCCCAGTGGATTGCAGCACTATACAGTCATGAGGAATAGTTACACATGAAATGACCCAGCACTTCATCAGCTCGCCGATGTGTCACTATACGGACGGACATGCAGCAGTAATTGCTCTGGTAAGAAATTTGTCTTTTTCTCCTCTTCACACGTTGTGTGCTCGGGAGAAAAAGGGACCAGCAATCTCTCTCCTCGCATCCTTACCCAACAACCCACTGGGGCATTAAACAACCCTCTTCTCCTCTCTGCACCCTTTGTTTAAAGCGACACCTTCAAAGATATAGTCCGTGGGTAGTGGGGAGGGAGGGGAAAAAAAGGGATATTTACTTACAGAGCAGTAGCGGGCAGTTAATGTCACCTCCTGGACCAGGGACAGGGGGTCACATCCATTAACAAGTACGTAAGGAACACACCGGCCTGCTTGCAGAGGAGGGCTGTACAGCTAGCCGGGGCTTTCTACAGCCGGCGAAGAGCGGCTCTTCCGATTTCAGTTCTGCAGTCAGTGTTGTGTGGAAAGAGGCTGCTGCCTTCCCCAGCCCAGTGAAACCCCTCTCTATCATTTTACCATATAAGGAGACAAAAGCATCAGAGACACTCATTCTTTTAGGCGCTCTGCAGCTGGCATTCGACACTTTCTCTCTTCCAAGGGTGTCGATACTTCCCCCTCCTAAACATCTTGTCTTTCTTGGCCCCCTTCCTAAAATAAGGCTCCCCTCCTCCAGCCTTTGTTTCTCTAAACCCCTGATGCTTATTAATACCGTAGCTTTGCTAAATCCGAGGGATGGCGCTTTACAGGAGGAAAGGTTTTACAGCAACTTAAACCCAAACATTTGTAAGGCTCTTCACCTGGCTGAGAGAATGAAGTATTTGGTTAAAATTGATACGAGGCTTTATTCGCTTGGGCTGGTTTTCCCTGCTGCCACTTAGTTCCTTGCCCGGAGAAGAGTGAAACATGCCATCTCTCTTCTCCTTCGTGGAGAGGTGCACATTTTTCTGAGGAGCAAGTGTGCAGGCTTTTCTTTACGAGCGTTCAGAGCCCATTCTTGTTTCTCTCCACCCTTCTTTCTTTCCAAGTTCCCTCATAGTGAGGAAGAAAAGGAAGAAAAGCAGGGGAAATTAATGAAACAAAAAAAACCCCTTGTGTAAGAAAAGCCAAAGGAACAGATTGTCTCAGCACATGCTCAGGACCCAGCAGAGAGCCCTGCCAGTGGGCACATGTTAAGGAGAGGGGAAACCATTAATCCTCCTATAACCAGGAACTAAATTTTCTGCTACAAAATCCAATTTCATCTATCAACCATTCTAGCAGAAACACATTCTGTTAATCAAAACAGTG
Source organism: Scopus umbretta (assembly GCA_013400535.1). Classification (NCBI taxonomy): domain Eukaryota; kingdom Metazoa; phylum Chordata; class Aves; order Pelecaniformes; family Scopidae; genus Scopus; species Scopus umbretta. The sequence continues at coordinate 12,587 of VZTL01096836.1, read as the reverse complement.
AGGGTCCTGGGAAACCTCCCAGAGGGAAGAATGTGGATTAGAAGCACACAGGAGAAGTCTGCTCTCTGCCATTTGAAGGGTAGGGTGGGGAGGCCGGTCAGGGTAATACTTCAGTAATGACTGGTGCTTGCCAAAGGGAGGTGCTTTAATTTGAATGCTTTCAGCGTTAGGAGAAACCACTAGGATAAAAATGTAAAGCCCATTAGCCTGAGACAGTGTTGCTGTTGTTTTGTAGCCAGGTGACGCAGGGTTGTCCAATGCCCTTTTGTGTTGCACACTGGGCGGTGGTGTTTGGGCAGTGGTGCAGGTGTGCGTATGGGTTGGCTAAGGGTTTCTCCTGCAAAACAAACTTCTGCCAGAACCCTGACTTGCACTTACTTTCCTCTTGTGCACCTGAATGCTAGTCAGATTTGGAATGGGGATGAAATGTCAGTGTCAGCTCTACTCAAAATCCATAAAAGCACAGACAGAATAAAATGGTGGGAAAGGGCCATTCCTTGTTCTTCTGTAAGGAGCCAAACCTTCTTACCGCTGTGAGTTATTCTGATGACCAGCAGTGCCCACGGGTTGATCTGTCTGTTGCTGCAGCCTTTCCAGTTGCTTTTTCAAAACACAGGCATTGTGCCCTGGACTGTGGATGTATGGGATTAAGGAGTTTGATTCTATGGCAATTAAAGCTTATTTAAATCAAAGCTGCTGCCCTCCCCAGCCACATGTGCCTGGCTCCTCCCCTGCATTTGCACTGGCACTGGAAGATGAGTTAAACCAGGCAGTGAGCAATTTTCAGCGAGCCCTTGAGCTACCATGGAGCTGCACCTATGTCTTGGGAGAGCTGCTCATTGGATTTCCAGCCCCATTACTGGCTTGCTGGATGCCCTCGGACAAGACATTGCACCTTTCTGTTATGTAGTTTCACTGTCTGTAAACATAGATCTCAGGACAGCCAAACTTTTGTGTGACTTGTTAGCAAATTTACAAAGGACTAGTTAGTGCACAATAGTAATAATAATTGTAAAGTTTTTCTTTTAGATTAAACTATTGCACAGTGATAACAATAATCATTAATTTCCATCTTAGTTACAGTTCTTACCTCAGCTCTGATTTAGAAGTGCATGTAAAGAAGAAAATGGGCCCTGAAGGTGATTAGATTTGGGCTATTTGAGTCAGTTTATTTCCAAACTCTTCTAAAACAAATTAAATGTTCTGAATGCGTTATTTGATTTTTCCAATTTCCATGATATTTTCATTTTCCTATCTGTCCATTAACAGCCACTCCAGTAACTCTGCCAGAAATTTTTTGATGTGACCCACTGGAATACAATACAAGTGTTTTCCACAACTACAAGTTAAAATATATACTGGCTCCAGCTGAAATGGTTTAGTTTAACTGTTGCAGGCCATGGGTTGACTTTAGGAAGATCAGATGATTTTTGTCTGATTTAACCTAACATCTCTGACTCCTTGAAGACAGAAGAGCCTCTGCCAATTTAAAACCTGATGACCTGTGGGCTCACTATAGGACTTGATGCTCAGCAGCCACATCAAGACTGCATGGAGCTTCAAAAGGGATGAGGGAGAGTTACCAGGTAGCTCCTTCCCTCATGCCGTGACGTGGTATATGCACTCCATCAAACACTGCTAGGCATGGCAGGGGCAACCTCTGATCTTCTATCGTCCTTCAGTCAGTCCACCCTGGCTCACTTCACCTTTTTATCTGACAAGTAAATATTCATCAGTAATTGGCTAAACCCCCACATCTTCTTTCCCACCAGCATCAAATCCACTGAAGGGAAGACCTTAATGATAATGAAGGAAAGGGAGATGGGGAAGAAAGAGCAGGGGCTTTTTTTCAGTGGCAGATTTAATGTTTAAGTGACCCACTTTTTATTATTATTTTTGTTTCTTCATCGATTGTCTGATTAGCCTAGCACAGATCAGCCATCTTCGAGGCTTCAGAAGAGACAATGCGATGAAAACAGGGGGCAATGTTTCTAACAGGGTGCCTACATATAAGGTTGAAAATACAAGTACCATTCAGTGCCATCCTGTGATTTAGAAACATACCCTATGGCTTATATATTTCTCATCTATGTAGCATTTATATAGCATAAATTGCTTGTTCTTCAGTGGCCTGCGTGCTTTAACAGGTTTAATTCTAATGTGGAGAAGGCCATACCTCACATACAGGAAACAAGATGGAACAGGTATCATTTTCAGAGCAGAACTTCTCAATGATTTTACTAATCCTTCAGAAATCTCAGATCAGCTACGGGGTTGATGTCGGAATAGCTACCTTTTCAGCACTTATCTCCTTTTCTGGCTGAAAAGAATGAACAAAGAAAAATATTCGAAAGAGACAGCTGGAAGTGGTCCATTTTCCCCCAGTTTGAGTCAAAGAGAAATTTAATGTCACTGAGAGGGCAGGGGAGATGGAAAGATACAATTTAAGGTTTGAAAATGGCTAAGCTACTGACTGATTACTTCCACCACTGTTTTATCCTGGAAACTGTTAAGTTACTTTATCAGAACTCAGCAAATCCCCTCCTGATGCCAGAACGTGTATAATACAAGCTTCCATTGAATATGAGAGGGTGCATTTAGGATAACTGCTGTTTTTGGCACTTACTGCTTAGGAAGTAGTATAGACTCATGCAGATGTTGCCTTTTAGTTCATTAAACCTAAAGTAACAGCCAGGCAATATTACATTTTTCTGAAATTTCATTCTTATAAGATGTTCTCAGATACGTATTTTTCTCCAAGTGTATGAGGAATATGCGAAGGGTAAAGAGACTTTTTTTAGTTAGTCTATTTTTTCTTCCATTCGGTCTTCCAGTCGCAAGGCTTCTTGCAATACTCTGATCTTCTTTTCTTCCCATAGGTGACTAGATCCTCAGGTAGAAAACTCAGCAAGTAGCAAGTATCAGAGTTTCACAGACTCTGATGAAGAAATGATGAATACCTTTGGACAATCCATTAAAACCCCTGCAGCCAGTGTGGATAGGGAACTTTACATGAAATGAAAGTTGGTCTGCTTTGGGTTGATGCAAGTCTTCTTTTATTTTTGGGAGGGTGTTTAGCCTAAATCAATGTGAAAATCTTGGTGTTTTAGAAACGCCAACCTAATCTGGAAAAAAATGTTTCCATGTTTGCTTTCTTAATGTGTTTGAATAGTTTTCACATGGTCTTAAACAATTTCCTTCAGTGAATTTAGAGAAAGGGGCCATGGCTCAGTAGCACTGAAGAACAGCTGGTTTTGTATAGGAAAAGTTATCTTCAGGAGGGTTATATATTGCTGTGTGATAAGATAGATAATACTGACTCAAAGTCAAGGCTGTTTCTGTAATAGCGTGATCTGGGATAGAGCTGAAAGAAGTTAGACCATTATAGTCAGTTCAGACAAAGATTTTGTTCAGTTTTTAAAGTTAGTCAGGACCTCCTTTTCTATCCATTCAGCCCCAGCTTCATTCAGAGAAATCCATCTCCTGAAAAAGATGTCTCAAATGGAATGTGGCAGTGAGACACAGGTCAACATGCGGTCTGCCACTGTCTATGTAATTGCACCTATACCCCTTTCTCCATGGACAATCGAGATGTAGAGATAGCTTAGAATGGATGACCCAGGCAGAAAGACAGCTATTCCCCTCCTGCTGCTGCTCTCCTCTATCTCAGCTGTGGTGACAAACAGCTTTTGACACTGATGAGGTGTGGGGCATGAACTGAGGGCATCACAGGGGAGTAATGGTGCTTGAGGAAGGAGGGGACAGAGCACATCAGAGGAAGCTTCAAGGAGAAAGCCAGCATTTTAAGGAACTGGTATCTGCTAAGGAAAATCCCTCCTGGTGATGGCTGAGTTTTCAACAGCTTGGAAAGCTGAGGTACCATATTACAGGAGTGACGGATCCTTCATTGGGAAAGCAGCATTGTCAGAAGACATCCTGGGTCTTCATGGATTAAAAGAAGTCATAAAGCCATCACAGGATAAAAGAAGCCTGTGAAACATTTCCCCAAGCAGCAGGTGTCTGTGCCATGAGGGCCAGCCACCCTGGGGAGCCCTCACCAGGCTGCTGACCAAGTGAAGAAGAAATCATGAAGTGTTGTACTGAAGTGAGTGGAAAGCAACAATTCTTGTTGAATACGGTCTTTTCCTTCCCTGCTTTCACAACCATTCTTTTTCTTTCTTTCCTCTCACTAGAGAACATATGATGCCTCTACTTTTAAGGAAACTGAAGTGAAACATTTTTGTCTGTGCCATCCTCACACCTCTTTGGACTCTAAGCATTCCCTAAACCCCTCAGTTCCATAGTTTGTTCATTTGTAAACAGGGGTAGGGAGCCTGTTGGCACATCTTTGGAAGCGCTTCGGGATCCAGAGACAATCTCTGACAAGAGGTCAGTGGTCTTTAGAAACAGTGGCTCTGAACGGTGGTAGTGCAGAGACCTATGTGGAGGAACTCTTGCTTCTTTCTTTTCCTCTGGATTCAGCTTGATTGCCATGTGGGGCCCTGAGTATGACAGATGGGAAAAGGCTTTTGGGTTTCCTACCCCTGTGGGTGGAATCTGGGATGTAAAATTACTACAGAGTTTGCAGTAATTGCTGGTCTTCTGAACTGGCAAATACTACCCCTTAATTTAGGATTTATTCATTTTAGTATAATCATGATTTATGGTTCCCTGTTTCAGACAAATGAAACAAGCACACTGTGATTGTTCCAAAAAACTAATCGCTCTGTGTTTTTGATAGCACCAGAGACATGCAATTCTGTACAAAATAGCTCACATACCTAGTATTCCCCACAGTGTTCCCAGCGTAGTCCGGTATTTTTAGGCAAAGTCCCTTTTCAGAATCCTCCCCCTCCCACTGCTCTACTGCACATGGCTTCTTCTCCAAAACTTTACTTCTGTGTGAGTAATTTCCTTCTGCTCCCGTTAACGCTTTGTCTGCATGCATTCCTGACATCTTTTATGACCCTCTAGAAATAGTCAACAGCAATGTTCGTAACTGCCATTTCCCCTCGTCAGCCAGCCAGAGGCCCAGGGAGCTTCTGAGCAAGATGAGGTTTGTAGAACTGAGCAGCTGGCAGACACCTCAACAACTTCTCTAACTAAGGCAGAAGTGACACCACCTAACTCGTTCCTGGCAGATCTTTGTCTAATATACCCTTAAGGATTAATGTTAGGACTCCACAGCCTCCAAAGTCAAATGAGCGTAAGTTTTGTCAGTCTGACACAGACGGCAGAAAGGAAGAAAAAGATGTTCAGACTAGACTTTTCAGTCTAACATGAGTGCTTGTAAATAATGACTAGTGTCAGGCAGAACCTGTAATTTGTGGGTATTCAGACCATGCCATAGCAGTATGAGAATTGTTGAGCAGAGGGGTTCCTTCAACTTGTTATCCTGTCTTTGGGGTCTAAGAAGTGACTTGGGAAGAAAATGAAAATAGCCTGTAAAGATACCTCCTCATAATACTCTCCCAGCCTCCAACAACTTTTGGCTCAACCAGCCATTTCTCAACCTGGAGGCAGTATTCATACTAAATATCATTTCCATGAACTTGCACAGTTCCCTCCTGATCCCATGAAAGGAAATTCATAGTTTCCTGTAACAGGTAGCTCTACTCTATGCTGTTGAAGAACCATCTCCTTGTGTTCGTTTTGAGCGTGATACCCACTAGCTTCATCTGATGCCTCCTAGGTCTTACACTTGAAGACATAATGAACAACTGATCTTTATTCACACTATACAGGCTGCTCATGTCTTTGTCGATCTTTATATCTCCCCTCAGCCACTCAGTCTCCTAGGCTGGAGAGTCCCAGCCTACCTATTCACTCTGCATGAAAGTTACTCCCTGTGTTTTATCATCCTTCCCCAAACTTCTTCCAATATGACAATTTACTTTTCCAGATGAAGTAGCCAGAATTTTAACATTCAATATGCTTTCTGGCTGCTTTTGAGCACTGAGCAGGTTTTTTTTCTAAACCTGTATAACCCCCAAATTTCACACCCAGGTGGTCAGCTCAGAACCATTACTTTATAGCTAAAGTTACATTTTTCCCCATGTGCCCAGCTTTATGCTTATCTGCATTCAGTTTAAGATGCTGTTCCAGTGCCCACTCATCCTGTTGCCTAAGACCATTCTGTTTCTCAGTCTTAGTAGAATTTCCACTAATAATCTCCTATTAATCTCCCTTTACTGCAAGAACTGCCTGTTTATCTTTCTCCAGTTTTATGCTATCCATGCAAAGATCTTCCCTCTTGCCCTGTGGCTGCTTATGTGTTTTTAAGGGTGTTTGGTGAGGATCTTTGTTGAACATGTGGAAAAGCACAAATAAGTAGATGCTGCCAACCAAAGATCTCCCATATCTGCATGTTTCTTACCATCTTACAGGAACCTGACGGATTTGTAGAGCATGATTTCCCTTTACAAAGCTGTATTGAATTTCTCCCAATGCATCATATTTATCCATCTTCTCTACCCTGCATAGCAATTTCTACTAAATTTATCAAACTTACCAGGCTCTAATTCCCCCAGTTTCTCTTGGAACCATTTAAAAAGGCTGGCACTGTATTAGCTACATTCAGGTGCTCAGTTCTAAGCCTGTTTTAAATAAGAGGCCATTCACTATTATTATTTCAGCTAATTCATCCTCGAGTCCCTTTAGATTTCTTGGGTGAACACCATCTGGTTCTAAATTTTTCTTCCTATTCATTTCGTTTATTTGTTCCACACCTCTTCTACAGACACTTCAGCTTGAAATAGATCCTCTGATGATCCCCATAAGGAAGTGTTTGCTGCGGGAATTTCTCCAAGTTCCTCACAGAGAACAGGAGCAAGAAAAATTAATTTTTTTTTTTTTGTTACAGCCATCTCTTCCCTAAGGACTCCTTTTGTACCCTGGTTATGTATTGGATCTATCATTCCCCAAACCATTCAATTTCCCTTGAATTCAAAAGAAGCATGCAGTTGCACACCACTTCCCAGATTACTTCAGACTCCTAATATTTTCATGTAAGTAGAAACAGTTGTCCTCTCTGATCTGAATATGATTTGGGATGTCCTGTTTTGCAGAAACATCCTTCTGTATGGCAACAGTTATTTTTCTGCTCAACCACTGTTTGTATATACTACAGATAAACTGAGAGGGTCTGAGACATAGGCTCAGACATATATTATGATTGAAAATATGAGCTTAGATTGTGCACTTTGAAGTAGAGTCCTTGCTGTTGATCCTCTTAGGCCTGTGCTTACTTTGAACTCTACAAATGCTCAGGCCCTTTAAATAATAGGATTAAAGCAATCTTTTAGTTGCTGATGTGATTTTCATGTCTAACACTTCACACAGAGCTGAAAAAATATACCATCCATTGTCAGCCTGATAGACATATGGATTGTGTTTGTCCCTGTTAAATTTCTATTCACATGGCTGTTTAGTGGAGTTGCTGTCTTAATGTTGTAAGTAAAATGAAATAAAGTTTTGTAACAATGGCTTGTCTTGAAGATAATGTGTCTCATGCTGGAAGACAAGTTATTTTTTTGATTCATTAGAGAAGAGTCAGAAATGGCATTATGAAGCAGCGCTAGTCCTTTCATTTATCTCTAATGGCTAACCATAAAGTCTAGCGAGTCCTTGCTGGGTTGCTACAATACAAATGCCTTACATGACTGAGCACTGCCCGCCTGGCTGGCTGCTCCCCAAAGAGCACCCTGGTTCACAGTGATGCTGGCTCTTCCTTATATCCAGAAGGATTTCCAGGAATCCAGACCCCTCATTTACAAGGAAGAGTTCCTAACACTTGTATGTCCAGGAAAAAAGGCAAGGAACAGGCTGGCTTGCCTGGCAGCAGACACAACACTGGCAGGCAGCAGAAACTTCACTCGCAGGAAAGAGCAAGAGGAAGACCTGGGAGGAAGGCAGGCTGCTCTGCTTGGGTGCCCACAGCTCTTCTACAGCCATGCTCATGCTTCTCCTGCCAGCTTTCTATGTGAGCATGCCTCAGACTCAGACCTGTTTGCTATTTCCTTTAGTAAGCTGCAAATCCACCTGGCATTTGCATTTGTAAGGACAGGGAGGAAAGGCAGAAAGGAGGCATGGCTGTAGGTACTATAGGCAGGAATCCAAACCAAGAGTCTGGTCACAAATCCTCTCCCAGCAGCTGGCACAATCACCTGCGTAACCAAACCCTAACCCATTCCAGGCACAAAGAGCTGGATGTGCTGTGCCCTTCACATGCTAGATCTCTGCTAACTCAGCTGTTCTCATTCAACAAATGAGGAAATGACTACCAAAAGCAGGCAACTGGGAGGAGTGGCAGACTCCAGTAGAAGCAATGATAACAGGGGGAGGAATGGTACAAAGGGAAGACCAGGGACCCAAATGATCCCCAGCACGCAAACTGGGTGCTCCTGCTCATGGTGGTGGGAGAGGGTGGCCTGGCCACACCACCCTTGTGTGTGCATTTTGCCACTGGAAGCAAAGCAAGGGCTGCTGAGAAGAAAAGGATGGATGAACAAACTGCCCTTGCATACTGCAACCTCTTTGCAATCTCCTCATGCCAATGATAGGAAGATCTTCTCAGTGTGACTGCATCACCCACTTTTCTGGCCGTGCTGCCTTCCCTGCCTGCACCTATAGCAGTAGCTTGTGTTGGCCCAAACACACAAGAGGATGGTCGGCACTGTTCAACTGTAAGTGCAGCCCCTGGTTTGCTTGAGTCCAAAGCCCCCATAGCTCTCCCAGGGGTGTCTCTGGCATGGCCAAAGGGCTGGCCTGCCCGAAGGACTGCTCCTAACTGCCTGGTAAGACAATATAACTGTATGGACACCAGCTGTGCCGTGCTAATTGCCCTCAGGACCAATATTTTGTTATAAACCAAAATATTGCTGAGACAAAACTAGCTAACAGAGAAAACATGACAGTAAATCATAGCTACCTATTTTTCACAAGGATGTCCTTAGAAAACCTGTTCCTGAGATTTCTATGGTTTGGTTGATGCAGTCTGTTCCTCTATCTCATGCACCATTTGTTTGGCAGGGTCAAGAGAAAGCTTTTTTAGCCCGCTCTAGTCCCTCTTTCTTGAATCCTTTGCTGCTTGTTGTTCTGTGGTCCTTTTGTCTGCAGACCTGGTGGAGCATTGATGTAAGATCCTTGAAACAGACAGTATTGCTGTTTTTTTTTTTTCAAGCAACCACTGTCTTCCTCAATTCTGTTTGCCTAAGGAACTTCTTAAGCAGAACAATATGTCTTTTTACTGTGTGCATCATATATTATGCTCATGTAATCAAGTCCATATAATTATACCCTCTGCTTAGCCACCAGTACTCCACAGCAACAAATAATTGTATCCTAAGACACTAATTGCACTAATAAATCTAGATCTCCTTAGGTTTTGAATCTGCAAGATTCATAGGTTATTGAACTGAAAAACTTAAGTAGGATGATGCTACAAATAACACCATGGCTTTATTTAAGCTTGTGGTCTGCGAAGAAACGTAAATATTATTATCATGAAGCTCAGAAATGTTTCTGCAGCCTATCTGGGAGGCCTCAGTGTAAAACGCTCTCTGCATTTGGTGAGATGGAGGGTGAACCAGTTTACAAACGAATGACCTTATCAGTTCTGATAAGTTCCAATTGTCTCTTATAAGAAGTTATTTACAATGATTGAATATTTTCCCATTGATTGCCTAACTAACAAGCTTACATAAGCACCTTCCACTATTAGGAAAATTCTGTTCTTTTTCTTATTTTAAATGGTCAGTCTAAAATGAGAGACAACCGATGTCCTAGCTGGCTGACTGTCATTGTTACCACAGTCACACTGATGTTTTTTGGAAGCAGTTCAGTAAAAATAATTAGGAATACAAGTCTAACTCATAACGCCAGATCAGGAAAGTGCCAATCTCATGCAAAAGCTCTTCTTTCCATCCAAGGTTTCTACAAAAGACTGTTAACATTTCCATTGCAATCTCCAATGTTTCAGAGACCTTCAACTTTGCACAAAAAGGTGCATTAGATTGGAACATTTTCAGGTGATGTTTGCTGAAAAGGCTATTGCCGTTACAAATTTTCAAATAGTTTTGTGTCATTTTCTCCCTACGGATGAGAATGGATGGTCTAGAAAACCGTCACTGTTCAGTCCTCCTTCCCAAGTTTCTATGCTCTTTCATAGCCCTTCACTCCTGAATAAACTCTTTCACAACCTTTTGTTTTGAGAGGCAAAGTAATTTCTGCAGATTATTTCTCTCTGTTACAGCCCCACCAAGCAAGGAAAAATTACTAACAAAATATTTCCACTTCCTACATGGGTTCTTGCTTCCACCAGAAGCACTTTCCAGTCATCTGACATGCTCCTTCTCTGCTCTGGGTCTCACTTTGCACCTGGAAGCAGACTTTCAAGAGTTCCTACAGCACCAGGCTTGCCTTCGTTCACCTCATGAATCTCCAGAGAATACCGCAGTACACAATATGCAGGAAAACCAATACAAGAAGTAAAAATGACTGAGAAGAAAGATGAGAAGTAAGCACAACCCAGTTCTTATTACAGAGAGTCTACATTACTGAAGCACCCTAGTTCATAAAAGTAGAAAGGAGGGGAGAGTTTGCATGTAGTAGTCAGGGACTTGTGATAAAAAAAGTCTGTTCCTTGATCAACAAAATGCTTTGTGTAATCTTTGCAAGTCACCTACAGTGGCATTCTTCTCACCTCGTCCATGATCCCACTACAGTGGATGGTGAAAAAGAGGTACTTGCGAAGGCTGACTTGTTAGATGCCTATTGAGGACAAAAAATTAACTGCCCTATAGAGGTGCTTTTCCTTCCACACTGAATCTAGAGGGAATCCAGCTGCCTAGTTTAGGCAGATACCTGAACTTGGATAGCTAAAACATGGCAGGTATGTTCAGGCAGAATTCACACACCCAAATTCAGCCGCTGTATTCCGCCCCACTTAATTGAGCAAAAATGGACACAGCATCGCTCATGTTGATTAGAGGATTTTTAAGGCAGATTAAAGGAAGAAAGGGGAGAGTCTCTCTCCAAGGCTTATTTCTTGGAGCCCTGGGTCACTGCAGCCCTGAGATGGGTCTCTCAGCCTGCCAGTCCTTGCTGCACTTCAGCACTTGAGTCTGCTCTCAGAGCCGGCCTTTACTTCTCCTTTCTGAATTAGGAAAAAGTGCTACTTTTCTCTCCTAAAAGGATGTTGAGAAAAGAAATTCTCAACGATCTGAAATGCGGGCCATACGAGTACATAATACACAATGTGTTTAACCTGTGTTCACGCAAGATCCTGATCTGGGGCTTACACCCAGAAGTTCAAAACTACAGTGGAGTTTATTCTGATAGCTTCCTCTCTTTTATTGGTCTGTACCAGGAGTGCCATGCTATACGGTGTTGGCACATCTCTCTGTCTTACAATCGGTATCCTAACCCCTTGAGTGTCCTGCTGCCTTCTGCACCCAATGCCAGAGGCTGTGGGGCGTGTTGTAGTCCATGGACTTCATGCATAGGAAATTAGGATACTCAGCATTTAAAAAAACTGGGATAAATGACAGAATAATAGGCTTTTGTGTGATGGTATCTGTGGATTGTAGGTATTCCTGTTTTCGTATGGTAATCTCCAGGCATGCCGGGCTTTGCTCTCCTAGCTGCAGACTACCAAAAAGGAGCACTAGTCAGTGTTACCTACTCCCTTCTAACAGAAAGCATGCAAATTTCTAGAGAGACTTTGGTGAAAATCTGTTAAACTTGACAGGGAGTATGCTGATCTGAAAGCTCACTAGCTTTGTTTATGGAGTGTGTGAAACAATTTCTGTCCCCACGTCTGTGCCCATTCTGCTCCCATGACAAAGTGGTTTGATAGTGTACTTTTCCTTTTTTGAAAGAGAGTTTTCCTCTCATTTCTTGTGATACGGAAATTTTACAGAGACAGCAGGAAAAAAGAATTATAAAAGAGAACCTGTACAACTGGCTTCACACAAAATGTTCCTGAAAATATAAAGTGAAATTGGGGGAAAATATTTTTTTCTTCTAGCTCTTTCAGTTTCACTACTTCTCGGTGGCATGTGTTAAAGGTAGCCAGTAAATCAACCAGCAGCAGAAACTTTTTTGAGTTTTATGAAGTTGTCGGATCTCTTTAAAACCTGTATGGTAGTGCTCCTTCCATGTTTGTGTCAGAGCAAGCTGAGCAAAACCAGGCAGAATTGCTCCAGCTGCTTTCAGAAAAACTAGGACTCTGTGTAATATGACCTATGCTTCTCAAGCTAATCAGCATTAGATGATGAACATCGTTGAAACAGCCTGAGATTTATCAGCATGAAACTGTACTCACTGTGATATAAAGCTGAAGATAAAATATTACAGCAGTAATAACTCATCTCACTGAAAAACAACTGTGTCAGAGTGCCTGTGCTCTGGTTAGGCAATGCACAGCTACAAAAAAGGAAAACTGGTAAGGAAAAATGTGAAAACACGCTTTGGTGGTGCAAATCTACACTAGTTTGGTACTATTAAAATTAGAAGGAAAAGCAGGACATCTGAGCTTTGCTAAAATCAATGGAAGTTTCTGAGAAAACTCCCATTGATTTCAGTGG
>VZTL01096826.1:0-12591 GCA_013400535.1 Scopus umbretta | reverse complement strand
CCTCCAAGGATGGAGACTGCATAATCATTTTGGGTAATGCATTTCACCGCTTGACTGCTGTCATGATGAAGTTTTGCCTTATATACAGTCAGAACCTCTTTTGTTTCAAGTTGTGCCCATTTTATTTCATCCTCCCACTGGGCACTGGGGCTCCCACAGCAGTCTGGCTGTGTCCTTCCAGTACCCTCCTTACAGGTACTGGGAGATTGCTCTTGGGTCTCCCCACAGCCCTTTCTGTTCCAGGCTGAGCAGGATTTGATCACTGGTCGCATTGCTTGTGTTACACAGATCAGTCAGACCTTTACCGAACCCGCTCCATTCTCTGTCCCTGCCTGATCTGACCACGTACACTGCTCATGCCCAGCAGGGCAGAGGCACCATGAGACCTAGAAAGGAAAGTAACACAGTGTACCGGGAGGGCACAGTCGGTTTTGCAATTCTTTTCTTGGATCACCTGCACTGTTCTATACTTCAGTTCAGCCTTATTCCTTCTACGGTCGTAAAGAGCTTCTTTGTTTTGCTGTGGAGCTAGAAGCTTTTGCTCCCTGAAGAAAGGGACAGCCAGAACAATGTGAAATCTTCCTGGATGTGTTTGGAGCTTTGTATTTTTAGCTCGGTTGTGCAACAGTTCACATGTGAATACTCAAACAGTAAGGCAAAACCGAAAAGAAAACAGCTGCAGCCCTAGACCTAAGGGCCAGAGCAGCCAAACAGCCTTTGAACAGTTTTCAGACCGGACTTTCATTGTACCAGATGCTTCATTAAAGATCCTTTTTTGGTTTAATGAACAGAATGGGAGCCTGGCTTTTAGGATGGGCTACATTCCAGTTTTCGGGACAGGTCCCAGTTTTTAGGAAACCTTTTGCTTAGGTTACTGCTTAAGTTTAGAAAGTTTCCAAAGCAATAGACAGCTATGCAATTAAAAATACAGTTGCAGAATTGGGATAAAATCCTACTTTCTTAAAACTGACCACTTAATGAGAAAAGAGCAAGACCTTGTCCTTCCTTTTGTGTGAATTATCCACATAATCTACGCATGTGCAGTATGAGGGTTATATACCTTTCTTTAAAAATCCAGTTTTGATTGCAGTGTTGACATAAGTGCACCCACCAGCCTCTTCCACATAGACTTCATAAAAAACTTCCCAGCTAAACTGAGATTGTGGAAAATTGTTGACCTGTTCAACCTGACATATTTCATCTTGAAATACAATGAGATCGATGAATCTTTGATGAATGAGAAGCAGGGCTTCCAAAATGCTTCCAGGATCTGGAGTCCCAGGACAGAGAGCAGAGTAAAGCCAGGAGCATGACAGTACGGAGAGCTGCATGTCAGATGAGGCCTCCTAGAGCTTCCAGTGTTCCTGCCACTGAATCTGGAAGCTCTGGGATGTTGGGCTACCCACATCCATCGTTTCTGGGCAGACTACTCAAGGCTTCTGTATGTTTTTAAAAAAGTGGAAAAGATAGCGACCAAAATGGGGATATTCAGATGTGCTTTTTTGTTCTTGATGATCTGCTGAGGCATTCCAGGTAATTGGTAGTTTAAACGATGAAAAGAACATTCTGCAAATCTTGGTTCTTGTCTGGTATGCGTGCTAAGGATCCTTTAAATGTATTCTAAGTTGTTTAAAATTGACTAACCTGTGCAAAATCAGTTGTGTCAGTTGAGTTAGTCACACACAGAGGCATCTACTGCCATTGAGAAAGTCCTAGGATACTTGAGAAATCCATGTAAGGCCAGCAGATCCATAGCAAACCTGCAGGAGACCTATGCCTTTCTACAACAGCAGGAGGGAAAGGCAGGAACATCTGGCTGTCAGATTGCACTGGATGACTATGAGTGCATCAATATTCACATCTGAGGTCCAGTTAAGAGTGTTTTTCAAGCAAATCTCCCAGTCATTTCCACTTAGTGTATTTCAGGTCGTGCCATGTGGTGGTCTTGGAACATGCAGGCCAAGGGGCCTCCTGGGTTGCTGCTGGGGAAGGCGAGCTGTGCCCGCTCTCCAGCTGCTCATGGGCATTAACGCTGCGGACCAGGAAAGAGCAGGCAGCCCCTGGCCTGCAGTGTAGATTAAACGTCCTCGTGAGTCCTTAACAGCAGTTGGTTTCACTCCATGGATCCAAATTATCTGCTACTGTAGATGTGTTCCCTAGACCTCCATTACCTGTGAGGATGGTGGAGATACCCTTATGGAGTCCTACATGCAGAGGTCAAAAATGAGATTTCTTAATATGAGAGAAAGGTACAACTACACCTGCACTAGGAAAATAGTGCCTGGCCCCGGTCTCTGGGTGGGAATTGGAAGCATTCCCCACCTTAGTGGAAGAAGTTTATTACTGAGTGCATTACATTGCATGATATTTTCTGTTTAAAAAGGGACTTAGCCAGGAGTAAAGGGGAGAATTTGGGTGGGACTTCATAGAAGAAATAATTTTAATTTCCAGTCTTGTGTTGGAGGGAAGTATGTGTTTTTTCTCCTCTGTTTGATGCAATTTATAGTTCTAATTCTTCTTTCGTAAGAGTTTTGTTTATATACTTGAACCTGACAGTTGGAGGAATAAAGATGTGTTTGGACTGCCTTTTTTTCAAGTCTGATTATGAAAACCACATATACCATTAGTATAAAATAAAAAGCAGAAACTTTCTTATACTTGTAGTTCCAGTAGGAAAGCAGTTCACAGGAGCTACAAGTTTTGCTGGTGAATGAGAATATCCATTTTGGAAATAGCCTGTACTAGCTGCGTAGCTAAAATGGTACCATACTCTTGCAAAAGGCTAATTTAGGGACATAGCAACAAGCATCTCTGTGCTGTATCTTTTTGCTCTTTGCCTGTTCCCATTCCTCCAGGGTCTTATTAACTTGCCATAATGTGAATATTCACCTATGCTGCATACCTTAACTTGCACAAACCTACAATTTTGCAAGAGGACTAGAAAACAGCAACAATGAACACAGACTTCTCAAACTGCTGCTTCTTTTTAAAGCTTTTATCACAAAATATACATTAAAATACCATTTTTAACCTAAAAAAAAGTTTCTCTTGCTTTTCTACATACCTTTGTTTATGGTGAGTGTTCAGATTCATTTCCTTGGAATAAGGACTTCTCAGTGCCATGGTGTGTGGCGGCTGCTTTACTTTATACTTTCTGTTTTACGGACTCCACTATTGGTCCTGTTGTTAGCTGGGAGAAGTAAATAGACTTTGAGCAAAAGATCACACCATAGCAACCCTCAGCTTCTGTTTACAGTTCAATAAACGTCTGTGCTGTGGAAATTTGTGTCCTGAGGAATTTGCTAAACCAGTACACTAACTGGTTTAATAACAAAAGGATTCATGCAGAGAAGTTGAACACAGATTTACACTCAGTATTTAAATGGTGAATAATTTTTTTTTAAAGCTGCCAGTAAATAATATATCACAACGACTTAGTAGGGAGAGGGTATTTTTTGACTTGTTTATCTCACTAGAAACTGCACGACAGTTCTGAGGGAGAGATTCATGTAAGCACTCAGAAGAATATGAGTTGTCCCCTTAAAATCAATAATAAAACTCCCTTTGTTTATGGGAGCAATTCTGTGTATGTTTTGAAAACCCAAACCTGTTGGTTTATAATTTCCTCACCTTTTGGTAAAGAAGTAGCTTTTATTCAAGCAAAACTATTGACTGAGCTGGAAAAGCTAGTGGAATAAGTTATATGCCTCTGAAAATCCAAGCTGCAGGGGGATTTTAGGCCTTGAAAGGATATACCAGGAAAGGCCATTTTTTCCTTTCTGCAACTGACGTTAAGACATTCTTGCTAACAGTGCTTTGGGTTGTTTTTTAATATGCAAATTGGCAAGATTTTATTCCAAAGGGCAATCATTCCTTAGAGATTTCACCCGTACATGTTGGTCCTTCAGCTGGCTTGCCTTTATACTTGGCCAGTGATACAGAAAGAATGGTCAGGGGAAGGGTCAGTCTGGGATGGAGTCACCATTTTGGAGGATATTGTATCTGATGAGGCCCTCATGGGTTTTGGCACGGAGAATGGCTGGAGAAGGTGATTTGGAGGCAGTGCAGGGTTACCTATGTGATGATGTGCTTCTCATGTGGTTCCCACTCATGTCTGTGTGTACCGTGGGATATCCGTGTTGTAATTTAGATACAAATGAGGTATCTGGCCAGCTGATGGCGTAACTTCTGATGATACCACTGGACAAATGAAGCATGCGTAATCCCAAGCAAAACTGGGCCAACCAGCAAGTCCAGTGGTTGTGAGCTGGGTTCACTCTTCAAAGAGTGGTGGCTTTAGCACAAGAAGCTGTGTTGCAACGCTGTTTGGTGTTCTTAAGCAACATGCTAAATGTAGCAATGTGCCATTGCATGGTTGGGATTTAAAAATATCATCTAAATAGCAAATCTGACATCTATGATCCTCAAATGAACCAGATGAAATGTACCTTGTAGAATATTACTTTACCTCTTCTGTATTGGGGTGAAGAACTGACGGTCAGGTGCAATCCTTGAATTTGTTGTGGACAGCATATGGAGCAGAGTGACTATGTTTATAGGAACCAGGGGCCACAAGATATAGGGTACCCTATAATGAGCTATAACACCCTATAATGAACTCAGCAAAGTGGGGTCACTTTTTAGGCTGGGGGTGGTGGGCGCAGTGTATCTCTGTGCAGACTGGCAGTATTGGCTGGCTGGTACTGGAGAGGTGGGAAGCCTACAGGGCAGAGCATGGGGCAGTGCTGGGGATGGCTAGAGAGCCTGGGGGGAGTCGTGGGGTGAGGTGTGACATGGGTGGTGGGAGGCAGGTGTGGTGGTGTTGGGGTAGTGCAGCAGGGGTTGTAATGATGTATATTTTGGGGGATATGGTGTGCGGCGCCCATGGAGGGGGCCGTGCCTGTGGGTATGAGCACAGAGAACATCCCCTATCAGCAGAGGGAGCCGAGGAACAGGGGTGGGTTTAACATGGAGTGGTTGGGCAATTGGGAAATCCTCAGGGTACCTCCTCCCTGATAGAAATGATCAGAAAAAAGTAATAGCTACAGAACATGAGTGGAAAATGAGTCTTGAAATCCAGAGGTAGCTGATCCCCATGGTAGCTGATCCAGGGCGATGCTTGCTCAGAGCCCACCTGCAACACCCACAGATGCAGGTTTGTGCCTCTTCTCTCCCAGCTTCCTTACATCACATAAAGATTACCTAGGTGAGGGAAAAGTCAAGCTTTTTATATAGCACTTGCTGCTATAGAAACCACTAGCTCTGTAACAACGTGCCCTGCTATGGAGGTACAGCTGGCAGCAGCTCCAGAATAAGGGATGCCATAACCTGAGCTGTCAGTCTTCGGTATTTTCAACCAAAGCCCAGCTGCCTTCTGAACCATTGTGTGCCTTTCACTTTTGCAACATGCAGCTTTTTCATATTGGGAATAAAGACACCAAACCTCAGGAGTAGTTTACACTGAAAAAGAAATCCGTTGCTTTGTCGTATAAAGGTTTATCTGCTATTTTAAGTCTGTTGTAACGTGTGGCTGACATTAAGCCTCTGTTGGTTTGAATTACAGCTGTAGCTTTCCCCAGAAAGTCACTATCGGCCATCCCTGTGTCTCTTCAACAGGAAAGAAAAGGCAGCATTAAAGGAGGTGATATATGGAAAGCATTGTGTCTGCCAATCCATTCATGATAGCGTTAAGATAAAAAGTCTGTAAAATGACTGTAACTCTGATGAATATTTCTGAAGTCAGAGGAGGATGGAACTGTCAGCTATGAGGGGAGAAAAGCAATCTAGTATTGATCCTCAGTCAGTAGAGCAGTCCTGCTAATGCTTGTAATTCTAATTTCTGTCACTAGAAAACAAACGGAACAAGAAGAGAGAAAACAAACATAGAACATCCCAAAGATGTCTGCAGTGCTCTCTGCTAAAAGTAAAACAGAGACTGGATTCAGGACATGTTTTAAAGCAATAGATGTTCTTGCTTCTTTAAAGGTTACAAGATCTCTAGATTAAGAAAAAGGGAGATGGTTTACTAAACCCCAAATTCTGGATGCTGCAGTATCTCAAAAGCATTTACTTGAAAAATGAATCTGCGAAGAAATACTCTGATGAGAACAAAAAAACAACGTGGAAGATACAGTACAAAATAAAGCTGTCTTTTCAATGACAAGGGTTAGCTTGTAATGAGCACAGTTGTGTGATATGTGTCCTCACTGAAAATAAATGTCCAGGAAATCTGAACAGGAGCTTTCTGCAAAGAAGATGAGAATAGGGGACAAGGACAGGATTAAAAACGGTTGGTTGGTTCCATCACCAGTACTGCCTCCTACTCATGCTTTAGCCTCCCATCCTGCAGAGGGGGCAAAGCAAGGCAGAGGCCAACCCTTTTTTTCCCCCCTTTTAAGTGGTTTTTCCAATGGCTGCACTATGTTTAACTCATGCAAAACTGCATCTTAGAGTATAGGCAGTGAAGCTGTAGGCAGGCGGTGTCGACAAGATATTTTACGGCAGGTGGAGCAGGTCCCACCTGTGTTTGGCTTAGCAAAGCCTCCTCCTGTGATCCAGCTGGGTGCATTAACCCTGCCAGGGCCCGGTGGCTGCTGCCTGTGGACTTCTTGCAGGAGACAGCCTTGCCCTCACCTTGCGCCAGGACCCTCCCCAGAAATGCACACAGAAGCTTACTGCAGAGCACCAGCATTCGTTTGGCTGCCAGTGTTAAGTAATTCATTGAACACCATTTGGCACTGGAGGAAGAAAACTCCCTAAAGGTTTTTACAAGTATTTTGCGGTTAACCCAAAGCTGTTAACTGCTCCTCTTCCCATCATTTCCCATTCCACAGAAGACACGCTCACCTCCAGAGGATCTTTGTCTTCTATAGAGGTAATCTTCAATTTACAGCAAGTTTATCTTCATTTTGCTGTTTTCTACTTCTTTCTTCAGATGTCCAAAACTAATATCCAGAGGCAGGTGGCTAAAGTTCAGCTCTTGATGCTGTGCCATTGGCCTCAGCGAGAGTGTTTGATTTCCATAGTCCCAAGCAATGGCAGTTTCATTAGGTTTGGTGCGTTCTTTGGCTCACAGAAAGCCCTGCAAAAAGTTAGGCATAAATTAGGCTGCTTATTTTGGCAGAATCTGTTTGCAGGTTTAGGAGCTGAACTTATTTTGGGTTCCAAAACAGTCATCTTGGAGGAACCCTCGTGTTCCACTAGCAAAGTACTGAGTGGGGCAGAGGCAAGGCAAGGACTGTGTATGGGGGCTGGGGAGCTACAGCGGAGGGGAAGGGTGAGGGCTTCAAATCCTGGCCTCTACTTCTGCAAGTTAGAAGCTAATTCTGCAAGTTTTTACATTGCTTTACCCAGCTCGTATCCTTTCAAATACTAGGACAGGCTATGCTGTATGCCCAGCAGCCTTCCCTTTGGTTAATAAATGTCGCAGGGGTAGAAACGTCACAGCGAAGTGTTGATGCTTCTCCAGGTACCCCTGAGTATCTTCTGCAAGCCCAGGGTGAATTGTGAGACTAGTACAACTCAAAATGCAGACAGGCAGACACATGGGGTTGACAAACTGCTGTACACGAGCTATTGGAAAGTGCATGCTGAAAGAAAGATGCTGGCCCACCACCTCTTCTTTGAAATCGGTAGCCTCTGTCAAGCGTTTTCAGAAGTAAAGATGCTCTAGAAGTACTGAAGTTCATCCTCTAGGAGGATGGCAAACTGCAAAACCAAGTCTCTTTAGAAAGACTGAATGATTTATACACACACTTCTTCTTAGTTTTAAATAATCTAGAATTATTGCTGCCAGACAAACTAAATTAGTCCTGTCATAAGCTCTCAAAGCCAGGCAATGGCAAAACCAACTCAAGGGGTTTTGTTTTCTTCGTTAATTTTTCAGGGCTTTGCAAGCTGTGGAAATGATGAAACACCTAAAAGTGCTAGAGAAAAGATTGTATAGGACTATACTAAGTAAGCTTTCTGGTGGGAAGCATGCAATTATGTATTATGTACTGTCAGCACATGGAGCATGATGGGACTATAATTTTACCTATGTGATTTCCCCTGGTTGCTGGAGAAACCATGCTAAGAAAAGTCAAAGTGCTCCTGTCCTTACTGATTTTCTTAACAAACTCTCACAAACAGCATCAGACACTATAATTATTTTCTCTTCACTGAGCTGATACCTGATGCCACACATACCACTCTCAAAATCAGCTGGTTTACTGGTGCAGAAATCTAGGCATAAAATTGTATAAAAAAAGCTACGCTGAGGGAAATGGAACGAGCACATTAAATAGAAGTAGACATGCATATGAATGCTTTCCTTTGCCTTTTCTTGAAAAGCCTTATGGATGCAGATTGAAATGAGAAAAAAGCGGGCTGCCAAGTCCAGGAAAGTTTCCTGCCAAGTCCAGGAAAATTAGACTTTGTCAATTTTAAGGTGAGTGAGATGGTGATGAAGGTCTCACTGATGGCCAGTGGTGTGCACGCTGTGGGGAGCTGTGTTTGGGGAGGAGCACGACCTCTTTGGAGACCTTTGTTTCTGACCACATGCTGGAACGGGTTTGCTTGGCAGCCTTGGGAAATAACACAGTGGTGTCTCTTGGATGTTTTTTAGGAGATGCAGGACAAGGAGGACAGTGGCAGGGACCTGCTGGAGGACAAACAACTCTGGGGCGGCAGTAGCAGAAGGGAAGAGGTAAGCCAGGAGAGCTCTTCATCCCTTCTCCCTGTGAAACCAGTGGCTAAACAGGTGGCTGAAGGCTTCCTCTTCCTCCCCTTCCTCCTTCCCTCCCCACCCCCCTTCTCTTTCTCCTTCTCCTCCTCCTTTTCCCTATGAGAGTCCCACAGGGAGTGGGATCTTTGGAGCTCTGTGGAGAAGCAGGGTAATGGGACCACACCAGGGGAGTTGGGGAAATGCTGCCCATCTGGCAAATCACGGAATTAAGATTTTGATACATTTTTTTTTCCTGTTCCTTTTCTGTCCTTTGAGAAGGGGTGCTCTGGGCCTGAAGCAGCAGTGTCTCTCCATGATCGATGCAATCATACTTTTTCATCCAGTAAACTGAGGGTACAGATGAACAGGGAGTGACAGCTAAAATGAACCTAAACTAGAGTGGCTGCAAACGCATCCCATGCTATTTCTGCAGCCTCTCTTAGCAGCGGCCTGTGGCCCCACACCTGAGAACCTCTGCTGAGTTGTAGATACAGAGAAAAGAGACTTCTTTTTGAGTCTTATTATTAGTGTATAAAAAAAAGCACCGGCAGGCCAGAGAGGGGGAGTTTATTTTGTAGGGGAAACTGAGCAAAATATCATATTTGGGCTTTAGTTATGGGACTAGAAAGGTTTTTGGTCATTTGGAGCATGTAGCCCATGGGTATTCCTTCCCTCAGGTTCCAATGTTTGCCTCCAAAGTCTCTGTGTCCCCTGTTGCCCTCAGATGATGGGCAATCACAGTCTCCCTGGGGAAATACAGCTCCTAGGAGGCTGGGATTGGGAAGGCAGATCTCAAGTCAGGAGAACTGGCCTGTGCATGGCATTGACAAGCATAGCATACTCCAGACTTGTCTGCAACTTTTCTTGGGAACTGCAAGACCAAAAAGCCAGTTCAAATTTATTCAGGGTGGTGAGTGCAAGGCAAGTCCGAGCACTTGGGAGCCTTTAGTGAAAGCTTAGTGGTGGACATGCAAGCAGAAATGTTAAAGTTGGGTTTGTGTGCATGTGTTTGTCTACCCATTCCTAAAGCTAATGGAAAACGCAGGTTTTCTCCTCATTTTTGGAAGAATTTTCTCAAGTAGGTTTGATAGTATGTGAAGAAGAAATAATAACACCTCCCTGCCTGATTGGCAGCCCGCAGCTAACTTGTAATGAGTTTTTCTTAATAACTTTTCAGTTATTCTCCAGTTATATCTGGGTCCAAGATATAACTTAAGTAAAATTATTACAGCCCTATTTTTAAATGTCCCTGTGCAGAGTAACAGTTGGGGTATCGAGTGGCTCTGGTGTTTGGAAATTATGTCTGACAGCCCCAGGAAAGGGGGAGAGAGCGCTGTCCTCCCAAAGCCTGTGAATGGTCATCCCACTAACAGGTATATGAACAGCCCAGGTTTGTGTCTAAGAGAGCTTTTGGGTCTCTTCTCTTGATGGAGATTTGATGGAACTGAAAAGAAACCGTTTTTAAGTAGGTGTTTGGAAGAACAGAAAACGTTATACTATATCATATAATCAGCAGAAGAAACAAGGTGTCCCCCACTGGCCAACCTCCCTGCTATAAGTCCTCTCCAAATAAAATTTCATCAGATCTTCAAAAACATCTTGAGAAATCTTTCACTGCTGAAGGGAAGTCCCTAAAGATAGCCAAATTATTTTCACGCTACAACAGTAGCTGCTAGTCCTGAGAACCACTTAGGGTGGTGGAAGTGGTTTTCAAATTATTGCAGCCTTTCTTCCTCCCATGCTGGTTTAAGTCTCTTCACAAGGTGGCTGTACCCTCCGCTGAGCCTGCAAGGCAGGGTGGAGTTACACGCTTACTGCAAACAGACTTTTGCATCACGTAACACATCGAGCAAATCATCAGCCATGAGGCTGCGGTCAGTGTCTGATGAAATTGGATCTGAAATTACTGCAAGATCTATCATTAGAGGCAGTTATTACAGTATATAGAATATTCTTTGCGTATACCATTTTCCCATTATTTTCTGTTTGCTGTGCAAAGTGTCTCTTTGTTGAAACATACCATCTTATCAATCAGCAGCGCCTTTCTTTATGGCCATACTGTGTATTTGGCCTGTAATTGGTAACAGGATCATAACTGTGTGACTGACACAGCAATAAAGCGGCCAGCCATTTATCATTGCATTTCTGTGTACTTTTATGTCGGTGCTTGATTTGTTGCTTAGTTATAAATTTACATAAAACTGATCACTTTAATGAAAACTTGATTCAAACAACCACCCCAGCATTCTGTACTATTCTTGTTTTCTTTCCTTGTTTCCTTGTACATAATGTTGGCCCTATTTTGTGTTCAAGCAAGCAGTGAAATGAAAGTTCTTTATAATTTCAATATAATAAATCTCTTTCTGTTTGACAAAACATTAAGGATTTTTTTTAAATGTCATTTAGTCAGTATGTGTAATGGAACACATATATGTTCTATGAATACATCTGGACACAGGCATTGTGCATGAATGTTCCCATATTACACAAAAAATGTTGAAACAAACCAGGTTTTGACCAAAATTCAAGGGGATTCCAGGATCAAGGCAGCCTTTATTCTCATATCTCTTTGGGTATATGAGAAGCCCTGAGTTTTGTGCCTACATACTGTTTCTGTTGTAGATTTGGGCTCCCACTGAGAAATAAGATGCTCACTGTGGGTCGGGGAAGCCTTGCAGGCAGACTCCACCAGCTAGTTCAGGTGCAAGAAGAAGATCACAGGTGTGTTCCTGGGCTGCAGAGCTCTGCCAAAGGGGCAGCATCTGGTCCCCCAGGTGGAAAGCTGCACTGGGACACCCTGTTCCTGGTATGCCGGCTAGTTCTTCAGCTATTCCTATTCTGCAAGGTGATGTGTTATGCTGGGCGGATGCACTCGTAGCTCAGGATTGCATCTGTGTGCCTCTGGAAGACAGCCCTTATCCCCAGTGTTTAACAGTTTTAAGAGTCCATTATTCAGGGCATACAAAATTTAACAGAAATAATAGTAATAATATGAATAATGGTAAGCAGCTTCCTTTCTCGGCATGGAGCCAGATAAATGAGACTCGTATCAGAATTGACTCAAACCAGACCTCCTGTACTTGGGAAGAAATGCCTTGCATACATAGTGGAGTTTAAGCACTTTCCTAATTAAAAAGTCATGTCCAGTTCTCTTGAAGTCAGTAGCAGAATTCACATGATCAGAAAAAAAAAAAAAAAATCAAATCCCTAACCAGACAATGCAAAAGAAAAGCACGCTTTGCGTTGCAGTAGTTGCTTAAGGATACAATCAAGCCTTGAACATGTTGCCCTGTTTTCAGGATGCAATCTGAGAGCAGTGCTGGGCTTCTTGTCCGGGGAGCGCCTGCCGAGAGCACATGGAGCTTCGTTAGGTGGGAGGGTTGCTGCCACGTATTCTCCCAGCAGGTCTGTTGAGCTGCTGTCATCGGTAGGAAGGGTGTTACTAGCTCATTTCGGGCAGTGTTTTGACAAGATGCTGGATGTGCAATCTCACAGAAGGGCTAAAAACAGCAGTGTACTCTCAGCACAGACAGGCTCTTTGTAGAGGTTTGCTGCCAAACTCCAAAGTCTCTTGCTGCTCATGGGCGGAGAGGCATTTTTTGATTCTGAGTTTTATAACTTGGCTACATACTTTCTAGCTGGTGGTATAAAGCAGTTCCCAAACACATGCTGCCAAATTTCAAGATTCTGCTGGAAAACATTGTAAAAAGCAAACGAATGAGCAAGTAATATGAAGGAGAAAAAAAATTCTGCTCTTCCGTAAACTAATTTTCAGAAATTGCTGAGCTGTTTTGTTAGAAAGTTAAAAAGAACCGGTCTGAGGTAGAGATCTGTCAAGGAAATTTTCAGGCATAATGATCAAAGTTTATAATCACAGTATTTATAAT
>VZTL01096823.1:0-10540 GCA_013400535.1 Scopus umbretta | reverse complement strand
TTCTAGGATTCTATGATTCTGTGCTTTCTGACCAGCATTTTGGTCACTTTTATTGACCGTGGCAGCTCTCGTCTTGTCACCCACTGCAGTGTACTCCTAAATTTCTGCCGGGGTATTAGAATAGATGAGTGAAAGATCAATGCTTGAGGAAATCCATTTGTCTCCTCCTTCCATTTTCATGGTCAGCCCTTCACAGCCCCTCATTGCCAAGCCTTCAGCTTGTGCACTCGTTTCCATCTTCTGGGGCTTAGGCAGCATATACTAATGTAACACCATTGCAAATTCTTCTCTTAGATCAATTGTTCTGCCTAAAAATAAAATAAAATTGCTGACTTTATCAAAGAACCATTCTACATTAACTGACCCAATCAATCTGGTACTACATATCCCATTTTCTGTTTCACGCTCTTGTCTTTGATCCTTCTTTCATCTAAAACCTGTTCTGTTTCCTTGTACAATGCTGGGCTCAAGGTATTTTCCTTGTGATTGCTCAGGTCCCCTCCTTCTTGCCGCAAATTAAAGTTTCTACCTTCGCAGTTGTCCAGGCACCTGCCAACACAGCCACTTTGATAGATGTGTTTAACATCATCCTTCCTGGATGCGTCATCTCACATGTTGGTTCACTCATGCTCTTGGATGGAGACCAGCAAGGCTTCTTGTTTTAAAGTCATAAAAGAACAAGTTTAATTTCCATGGTGGATGCAGTCATTTTCCATACATAACCTTGTTACCATGAGCCTTTTTTCTGTTCCTCCCATGTTCAATATCAGAATCCTCCTGCAAACCACTGCAAGGTTCTTTTTAAGCCATACCACAGTTATCTGACTCCTTCCTCTCTTCAGGGTGAACGCAGTTAGCCTTGCACAGCTTCATCTTCATCTGGATGTTTCAAGAACCTTTAGCTTTTTCCTATACAAAGCCGAGGTACAAAACCTGACTTTTGGCAATTTTCCCTGTAAACCTTCAAAAAGATTGGTTTCTTTGCTGCTCAGTGGCTTGCCAGCTTGTCTCCAGGAGTGTGATCTGCCTGCAGTTATGTCAGTGTCTGGGTCTGCTTTGTGCAAGAGTGCCTAAAGAGGACTACAAATGCGTTTTCAACACTTTACTGGTATCACAAAATTGACTAAAACACAGACACAGCCCAAGAAGATGCAGGGAGAATAGCCGTTAGTTTCAACACCTCCAAAGGGCTTCACAATGTATTCAGGCAGTGCATGAGGTCCTTGTCTTTTCAGTTAACACAAGGTTTTGTTGGCAAACTCTTTGATTTTTTGCTTTTGGCCCCAAAAATTGCTTGGCAGCTTGTGCAGCCCCAACAGAGCCAGGGAGCCTCATGCTGTTACCATTTTGTGACTCAGTCCCCTCTGGTGTGAGGGAAATCAGGGAGGTTGGCTCCATTGGGAAACCCATGTCAGGAGATGCTGGGGAGGTGGGAGCAGAAGGGACCTCCCCAGCCCCAGTGTTAGCCCCTCCTCTCACTCCCTCCCTCCTCCAGCATTTCTAAATCCACTCTTGGGTGCCAGGGCAGGAAAACCAAAACTCTACAGATGTTGTGAAGGGTCTGCAGGAGCATATTATGCACCACTTATTTCACCAGGCTGTTCGAGTAGTCTCTGTTTCTGCGCTCCACTGTTGCTTTCATTCCCAATAAAGATGATGAGACCTTTTCTAAGGAACAGGTTGTCAAACCTACCTTTCTTAGGAAAACTTTCCTTCAGACAGCAGTGAACCTTTTATAAAACATGCAGTACCATCATGTTTCACCTCCTTCAAATGAGTGCCCATGGAGGACCAGGGTGACCTAGTCTCTTGTGGACAGGCTGAGCTGGGTGGGCTGGTTTCCAGCTGGCTGGTTTATACTTTTCTGTAGCTTCCAGCATCAAAGAATTTAAATGCTCCACTGCACTAATTTTGACTCGTCTCCTGATGCCAACTTCAACTGTGCAAACTTCACCGTGATATAAATACAAGGTTATTTTAAACTCAAGTTTTATTTTAATTCCCTTCTTTTTTCTTGTTCTTTTTTTTTTTTTTTTTTGCCTCGAGGTCTTCAAGATTTCAGGTTCACCTTCTTAACATCTTTGCTGCAAATAATGTAGGTTGGAAGCTAACTTGAAAAAACCCAACATAATATGAAATTCACGTGCAATCACATGGCTCACAGAGTCAGAAATTTAAAAATGCCTCTAAGTATTAGGATATTCAAAACAAACAAAAAAGAGGTTTAGTAAAAATACTCTAAAAACTCCAACTATTATGCACTGTTGTTATCTGAGAAGTTCTGTCATCAAGATGATATTTCAGCAGCTTTAGACAGATGAGACTTCTAAAGGGGATTTCTAATTTCTATTTGTTTTTAATTTGGGGTTTGGATCACAGCAGCAGCAACAATTTGTTTTGTTATGTATTTATGGCTGCACATGTTTAAAATGGTAAATCTGCACTGACCTATTAGACCACAAAAGTGAAACCAGCTTCTGTATTCTCATTCCTTAGCTGGAAAAATAAACCAACAGCATGCACGTGTAAAATAAATTATATTTTTACAGCTTTCAGGTTTGGGACTCAAAGGCTGTGCAAGTATTTTGGATTATCACAGCCCTGGCTTTAAAAATAAGGAAATGTGTCTTTACCAGAAAGCGACTCTTGCAAGACAAAATTAATTTTTATAGCTGTTGCCTTTCATTAAAAATACATTATTTTATCCAAAATGAAAAAAAAATTAATAAGCAGCTTAATAAAATGTGCAAATTTCTTTAGGAGAGCAATGAACCGAAATACAGAAAAATGCAGGTTCGGTTTAACAACAATAAAGATATCTGGGTCTAAAAGATAATTCAGAGTTAGCACCAGATCATCCTGTGTTGAGCACCCTGCTTCTTCTTTCCTACCTGTTTTTATTTGCTTTGCTTCTTGCAACAAATAAAAGTGTTCTCCTTCATTCTCTAAGCCTTAAAAGCAAACACAGGTCGAGTTATATTTGACTTAACAGAGAAACGTGAATAGGACCTTGGCCCCCCCAGTTGTGGCTCTGAAGGAGGCTTACCTGAGTAGAGCAGAGAGCCTGGGCTGGGTCTCTGTGGTAGCTGGATTCACTGTTTGATGACAAATCTATCTTCTCTGGCTAATTTCTAAGCCCTGGATAAACACATGCATAATTTCACTCACTCAAGTTGCTTCATGCCCCAGGATGGAGGAGGCTGAATCCAGAAGATGCTCTTGAGCAGCAGCAGGTGAAACCATAGGTTGACAATTAATAACTGCCCAGCATCCAGGTCCGACCTGGGCATTTTGGGTGTAAAGAGCAGTGGTTATCAGGAATACAGCCCTGTTTTACACTGCGGACACCCCCCAAGGGGCAGGAGGGTCCGCTGGCATCCCTCACAGGGCTGGTGCGGCAGGCAGAGCAGCGGGCTGAGCTGGCAAGTCAAACGACACCGGTTGCAAAACTTCTCATTTCCATGAGAAGTCCTTCTGAAACATATCTTAGGAATGCCCTAAATAATATTTGCTGGTGGGAGTGGAAGGTGCTGACAAATCTGGGCAAAAAAAAGGAGCTTTATTGCAAATGGGTGATGAAAGTAGCACTGACCACAACAAGGGAGCAGGTTTCATTACAGTTGCTGCGGCAGAGCCTCTGCGAAAATTACAGGGAATGCTAAAGCAGCCCTGGAAAGGATTCAAACAGCAATTTGCTCTCGGCATGACCATCATGGAGAGCCGGCAAGAGGGAAAGAGAGCAAGAGGGAAGCAATGTTCTTGTCCTTCTTCCTGCAGACGCCACATCTCATGGTCTTTAATGGAGATGGGGAGGGAAAGAATCAAACAGGAGGCTGGAGATTAACTTCTTCAAAACACATATGAAACTAAAGCAGTTGGGTGATTATTTTTCTGGCAGGAATAGCACCCTGTTTTTCATCCAGTTCTGGTCCAGAGACTGACACATCTGACCTATGGAAGATACATTTTTTAAAAAAAATCTGCATTCAAGTCTCAGCAGAGCTCAGCATCTCCTTCGTGCCCATCCCTATCTCCCGTGCTGAAGGAATCGATGATTTTTGCTGCCTTCCCCAACTCTGAAATATCCCTGGGGAATATCAGGCCAGAGCACACAACCATCTCGCTGCTGCCTGAGCTTCCCCTGCATTGCTTCTGAACGATTACATCCCATTTCTAACCCCCTTTTCTATTGATTTTCCTGGTAAACAGACATAATTTGGCTGATACATATTTTTAGCTTCTCCCACCGCTGATGAATTGTAACACTCTCTCTCTATGCTCTTTTTTTTTAAAACTTGACAGTTTGGGAGGAAAAAGATTACCCTAGAGAGGTGAAAATCTCCCTCCTGTTGTCCAGCCTGGTTGAACCCAGAGATGGGTACGGCTGAGCCCCACAGGAGCACTCCACACTCGCTATACAACTGGTAATAATTTTGTGATCACCCTGTGACTGTTCCAAAAAGTAGGAACAAACAAACTAAATCTCAAATCTAGAGCACTTCCTATCCTGCCTATTCCCAAAGAACAGCACGTCAGCAGTGCCAGAAGACACATGGATGATAAGTTACTAATAAATTCATTGTGTTGCTTATTTTTAATGGGCTAATAAGAACAATCCTCTTCTTTAACAGTGCACGACTTGCATGAAAAGAAATGGTAGAGTTTGCGAAAATATTTTATACTTGCATTGTAGGAATGGTCACTGTAACAGGCATTAATTGCTGTAATTTGGCTTTAATCAGGTATGGATTGCCTTTATAGCAGATGAGAGAGCATCGTACCATTGTACCACTCGTGCTCTGTGCTGAGGCTGCCGAGCTGCATGGTTAACACGGAATCACTAGAGGTCACTTTGATTCCACCTAAAGGAACAAATCCTAAAAGGTCTGGGGTTTTGTTTCTCCTTTTTTTCGCTGAGACTTTTTTTAAAAAGCAAACTCTTTTTGCACATGTGTATAGTACTTGTTTATAGAAGCTCCTTGGGTTGAATTTTGTTCTGCTGTAAAGAGTGAAACTTTAAAGAAGATTATAAAGCTGTGCCTATATTCATCAAGAGGAAATTTGGCCCCGAGTTTCTTGTTTAATAAGAAACAGCTTCCGCTGATTTTGATATTCATGATAACAGATGTCATTATTTAACTCTCAATAAATAGTTCTGTCCTGTCAGGATCCCTATAAATAGGAAAAGAATAGCTCTGATATCTAAAGCTGCAAGAAGATATTCTAATTTTGCTGCTTATTCAGTTATACCCAAAGGTGAAATAATATTTAGGTGTGTTCCATTCTCAGCTTCGGATGATAACCAAAGTGCAGACATTTCCTTGGTGAGAGAAAAAAACCTTAAAACTGAACACCTTGTGATCAGGCAAAACATTTTCCTCCTGCAAAGAGCAACTCCAAGGGGAGCCCAAACTTGACTTCTCTTGCATTTGTAAAGTGACAATTTGCCTCCTTGGGAACCTATAACATGAAGTCTGACTTTTCTTTCATTTTGGACATCTGGGCTCGCTTGGAACCTACCCTGCTGGCTCGTCTTGTCAAGGAGTCCCAAGGGCCTGAGCCCCAGGTGAGGAACCCGTGCCCCAGCTCCCTCTGCAATGGCATCGCTGCCGCCCAGCTGCCTTCCTGTTCAGTCCCTGACGGGGCAAGGGCTGGATGGAGGCAACCGCCCTGCCCTGATGAGCAGCAGCATCCTGCCCATTGCTACATGCAGTTGGTTTATTCCTGTTTTGAGAAAAGCAAAGCCCTCTTGCACCTCTGGGATCTCATCCAGGGAGGTGGAAATCCCTTGGGGGTGCTTAGGTCCTTCTTGCTGGGCATACATCAACTTTTCCTGCAAACCGCCGCAGCATCTGCCAGGACCCAATGGTGTGGTCTCACAAAGCTTCATCTTTTCTTCCGCACCCAGTATTGTTCAACACCTGCCGGAGGGCACCAGGGCACCAGATGAAGCAGCGTGACCCCATGCACTGGTGGGTACCAGCTGCACCCCTCCCCCCATGGCACCATCAGCTCAGTGCCAAACTGCTCAGCACTGACAAAAGCAAGACACCAGAGCTGATTTGAAATTAAAATGCTTCAGAATGGCTTGTCCCGTGCCCTGTGCTCAATGCAGAGGATGCGTGCACTTGTGTTTGGGAACCAAGCCTCTCCCAGAGGTGGGAAACAGCCCTGCATGTCACAGCGTTGGTTGCACAGACCAGGGCACTTGCTTTCCGTGAATGAGTCCTTTCGCATCCACACACCACAAAATAAAGGCCCAGGTGACTCCCTGGTGTCTCCATGAGTAACTTGGGAGCAGCGGGCGGGAGAGCTGTAGGCTGTTCTTCTGTGTCTGACGCCTGGGACGGCTTCTGGCATCAGAGCTGAGTCACCGAGACCGAGCGCAGGTGCGCACACCTGGCTGTGTCATGCCCACACCCAGGCGCTTGTGACTTCTCCTGTCCTTTCCATGAGTTGCCCAAAAACTGGGCTTCAGAGAATGGGAAGTTCCTGAGATCCCAAAAGGTCCCAAGCAATAAGTCAGCACTGGGTGGCTGTCAGGGCAAGCCTCCATCCCTGCCTCCTTGCCTTGGAGAATGGATGGTCTTGGTCTCTTGTTTTCTCTCCTAGGAACACACTGCTTCTTCCCTTCGACAGTGCACAGACTAAGGGAAATTTCTTCCCAGGGACAGCTCTCCATATGCCCCATGGTGCTCCCTCAGCCCTCCACAGCTTTTTATCCCCATGGTACTGTGTGTCCCCCTCCAGATCACATTAAACAATGTGACGAGCACCTCTCCCATGAGCATCTATCTCTTTTCCCTTCCTTGCCTCAGGGGAAAATTGAGTGGGAATAGTTTTAATTAACTACACTGTACGTGCACGGTGTTTATACCAACGCAGGCAAGGCTGAACAAGCGTGCTTCACTCTTGGAAAGAGAGGCGCTGAGGTCTGTGGCCACTCTGAAGTCCTGAGCTCATCCCACAGGGGAGGATCAGCCCCAGAGAAAGCTCTGGCTTTGGACTACATTGGGCTTACCCCAACATGGACACAGAGGAGGGGCGAATACGTCAACACCCAGAGCTCTGTTACTCTGCAGAGCTACAGAAAGTCTATATGCACCCCACACCAGGACCATTGGATGAGTCAAGGGTCCCCCAGATGTAACCTAGCATCCCATGGGGAGCCTCCACAGAAAACAGAGGGCTGAACTGAAATTTTGGTCAGGATTCAGCTCTAAGTTAGGACACCTACATTCAGACACATAACTGCAGGTGTCTATGTGAGCTCTTGGTGTCTCAGCTCCCTCATTAGTCCATGGAGGTCTTGTCCACCCAGACCCCTCCAGCCAGCCAGCAGATACTTAATTCAAGGGGAACCAAACTGCCCTCTGGGCCTCACTGACTGCACTAAGAGACACAAGCAGAAGCCAAAATCATTTCTTAGCCTTGAGCTGGCTGTTGCCTTGTGGGTTCTCCTTGTGACTTATGTGTGTGGTGCAAAGTTTAACATCGTGTGAAAAGCCAGCTGTCCTCTTTCCAAAGATATTTAGAATGGACTGAAAAATCCTGCAGGAAACATGCTTATTTTATATATAAAGATGCCTAATACTCGCAGTTGTGAGAAATTTAAAAATTAAATGTAATTTGTTAACCAATAGATAAATAAGAGGACTTTCAAATAGGCTGCCATGTAAAGGTTCTGGATTGTCCTTGGGTTTCACCATGTACACACAGAGGAGATCCCTCAGAGTGACAGACAGGCAGTAGATGATATCTGAATCACTGTGTTTCTCATCATGTAGACCACATAGACCATGGAAAATTATCCTCAGAGATGTTTTTCTGCACATCTCTGATGAAGGCAGAGAGACAACAAGCTGCTTGCTCAAAATCAGAAGAAACCCCATCAAAGGAGCAAGGACCAAACCCGGTTCACGCAAAGCACAGCATTGTTCTGGCAACTTGTTTGTCTGTAATGAGGAATTTTTCTACTGCTTTCTCCTTCAGCTGGCATTCCTACAGCTATTTATAGTTTCACTTCATAACCAGTGGTTAATATTTTCAAAGTAGTCTAGCGTGTGGCCACCCACACAGAAGATGTGGCTGATTTTCCTGCGCTACCCAAAAAGTGTTGCCCATGATATTCAGGATCGTTCTGCAAGGGACTGTGGGGAGTTCTTGGCAGAGGGCATGGAGGATGCCTTGCTGCCTTGGGAAGAAAGTCTTGCTGAGGCCACTGTGTTCTGCAAGGCTGCGCGTGAGCTTGTAAAGCTGTTACCTCCTCCTGAAGATGCTCCACATTGGGTTTTCATGGTTTTTTTTTCTTTTTTCTACTGAATTTAACGCCCTCTTTTTAAAGTGCAGCTGCATGCTCATGGTTAAACCTTATTGCACTCTAGATCAAAGACTAGTATTTCATGCCTTCTCCTGCACTGTTGTGTAGCGACAAAGTTCCTGGTGACTTAAGTGGGAGGAAGGCTGCGTCCTGGGAGACAAAACTTAATTGAGTGTAATACCACAGGGCACGTAAAGTAGGACAACACAGCCTGACCTCATTTTGCCCATGCATAACCCTACTGACATCAGTGGGAGCTGCACATATGCAGTCAGGAGATGACATTTGCCCACTCTTGGCTGCTCTAGGAAATTCCTGCTTGCCTGATAAATTCTATTATTTAATCATGCAATATGAAAGCGAGAGATACACCGAGTAAAGCTGAGCAAACACAGCTCAGATCCCTGCCTGTTTGAAGTTGTGGAAAGGCTCCTTTTGACGCTGGTGGTTGTTGGATTGAGCCCACAGTACACAGTGATTCATAATCATTTTCCTCAATGAAAGCAACCAGGTTGGTTTGTTGTTATTTGTGGGATCACACGATTCATTATTTGCAAATATTTGAATGGCAGTTGGACTTTCTGATGCCTGTGAACCGGTAGCTTCCACCAGTGTTAGCACAAAATGGTTATTCATACAAATACTGTGCCAGAACAGACTTGTTTGATACTGTACATTTATTACGCTCCTGTTTCTAGAAAAACTTTGCAGACTAGAAAGGGCATCAGTTGGCAAAGCCAACAAAGCTTACACCAAACCGGTGACTATTCCAAGAGAATTGTTAATGAGCAATCCTGAGACTAATACTTATTTGCACTCATCACAGTCTAATAATTAAAAACTGTGCTTACTACTGTGGAAAACAGGACGGGACTGACTTACAGAGAAGAGGCTAGCTGGGCAAGTAATGTTTCAGCTGTCTCTGCTCAGTGTGGACTGCAGGAGCAGACGCAGAGCTCGGCAGAACTCCGAACGTCCCAGTTTTGGAACCTGGAATTTCTTAAAACTAATCTTGTTTTAACTCTTGGGTCTCTTTTCCCCCAGAAGACATACAAAGAGAATATAAAGGAAGATTCTTGGTAGATGGAATGTGTTACTGCACTATTTAGGCAAAATGTTAGTTTATTTAGAAATACCAGTTACCAAGAGGGATGGTGGCTTCCCATCCTTGGAGATATGTGGGACCTGACAGAAGATGGCCTCCAGCAGCCTACTCTAAGCCAGCCCCATACGGGCCAGGCTTGGACCTGGGACCACCAGAGGCTTCTTCCAGCCTAAACTGTTCAAAACAAGCTCATGACCTATTTTAACGGTCCAAACTAGCCAAAGCCTGGGCTGTACCCTGCTCATAAAACAAGCTTCCTCCACCCAGCAAGACCCTATCACAGGTGTGTGACATAGTGCCTGTGTGTCATGATACAAAAACGATGTTGCTGTAATTGCACACAGATTTATTATCCATTCCCTTGCAGCGAATGCCATCAAAAGACTCAAGATTTGGAACGATACAGCATTCCCAAGTATATTTTTCCTGTGAGCACATCCCCTTTTCAAGGGAGATATGTTGTCCCAGAGAACTGGTCCAGACAAGCATTACCCCAGCGATGAGGTGAGGAAGGGGTCCATGCCCGGAGCCGAGCGAGCTGGGCAGAGCCACACAAAGCACATGGTGCTCCCACAGCATTCCTGCTCCCCTGCCCATGTCCAAGCCCTTCTGCCCTTGAGCAGCAGCCAGGTGTGAGTTTGGTGGCCAAGGGACCCTCCACATTGCGCCATCCCTTGTCAGAGCTTCCCTTGTTACCTCTCCTCCTCAGTAATAAGAACGGACATTTGGTTACACTAAATTGAGCAAATCTAATATTTATTTCACATTTAGGTCACAGGACATCAAAACAAATCCTTTTATCCCAAAACAGATTTCCTGGTGGTTTCACTCCTATTTTGCGGTAATATTCGTGTATTTGGCTTGCTCTCACTTGAAAACGGAAGGAAAAGAAGTTGTACTTTGTCCTGCACGTGGCTTTAAGGTAACAACACAACTCCCTGTGCACCCGGATCAGCTCTGGATGCCACTCTTGATTTTACTGGAACCAGCACAGGATTATTAAACTCGTATTTCCTGGATTTGCTCACTTCTTTTCAGTCCTGAAAACCAAAACTATTTAAATACGTAAGCCTAAACATCTTAAATGCAAAGTATTAAAAACTATATTTAACAAT
>VZTL01096822.1:0-13537 GCA_013400535.1 Scopus umbretta | reverse complement strand
AGCCCAACCTCCTGCTCAAAGCAAAATGCATCCTTAGTTTTTAGGCACCACCTGGTTTACAACACTGGCACCGGAGAAAAGGGCTTACTTCTGAGTACCCAGGTTGTGACATATGTTTTGTATTGGGGCTGTGCCCTACCATCATATCAGCATTATGATTTTTAGCACATCCTTACAATAAAAATCCCATTTTTGCTGATGACTCTCTTCAAACATCCACTTTAATTTCCTCATTAAAAAATTCTCATTTATGCACATTCTAAAGATGATGAATGTGTTGACAGCTTGGTGCAAGTTTTCTCTGTTCAAAATTTGCTCAAATTGTCCTACAGATGGGCCTCAGACTTCTCAGTTTAGTCCTCCTGCTCTCCATTAACTCTATGAATGTACATAATCAAAATATTTCTCTTCATTACCAGCAAAAAGGATAGGTTGAAGTAGAGAGAGATTTCTGAATGCAGTTGTATCTTTCATCTTATTCACAGCCTCCCTTCTGCCAAAAGCTCACCATAATGTGCATTTCTAGAGGGGTTAAAGGAAAAGCAAATATTGATTGTCTCGAACTAAAGTTTGTACATTCGCAACTATAAAAGTGAAGCAGTGAGACAGATGGAGCCACATCATGATATTTAAGCGTAAAGGTCAGGGAGTGAGCTGCAGAGTGGTTATATTCAACAGTGCTTGAAGAACAGGGATTGCTGCTGCTGACAGATTTGTTAGAAACCTGTTTAGCTGCCATGAGCATGAATATATCCAAACAGAAGCATGTATCATCATTAGAATGATAACCCCAAATACATTTATTTCTTGTTTGGTTGGGCTTATTCTCATTCTTACTCCTAATCCCCACAGAATTTGGACTCAGCCTAAACATCATTTGATTTTTATGGTTGGCTTCATTAGCTTTTAGTGCAATTTCAGTGGCTTGGTTACTAAATCAAATCCACTGTGATTGTGGTTGCATATGCTTCACAGGCCTCTTGAATAGGGCAGATGACTTGGAGGCCCGTTCCTCCTTTATTTTATGCATTTTGGACCAGTAAATCCTTTTGATTTCTACCTTCTTTGTGAAGTTAGTGCTGTTGTATCTGCACAGACTGTTTGAATTTAGGAGTACAGAAAGAAAGATGAAAACATTCTGCCTGGAGCAAAACCAATGTCAAATATTCCCACTTGGCTGTCCTTGTTGTCAGGACATCTTCATGTTGCATTGCTTCGACAGTTCCCAGTGTGTGCCTCTATCAGAGCTCTTATTTTATGACATTTTGTTGTTTTCTTTTTCCTCCTCTTTTCTTCAGAGAACTATAAAGAATTATCTTTTGGGTTTTCTTTGGGAGTGTGGAGAGGTTTTTTAACACATACTGCGATGGTTTCTTTTCACAAAGATCACCTAGAAGAGGAATCCCCCCATTAGGTATTTACTGCCTTGTCATCAGACCATGCATTTAATACTTGCTGGATTGAACCGCCGGTATTTGCTGGCTTCCCCCTTCTCCGAGATGTTTACCGTTTCAACCCGGGTGAAGCGTTAGCTGCATTAATAGGGGTATAGATTTAACCTGCAACAGTCCAGAGCAGTGGCCAAAGCAAATGCTTATTGTTAAATAATGGAATATTTTCCATTCGTTTGCACAGCGGTCCTTTGGGATGTGAGGGCTAAACAGCAAATCGGGCAAGAGCCTTGCTGGCTCTAATTACACAGCTTGCTTAGGCTGTCTCTGCTCTGGCAGTCTGTCACTAATCCACATGTTAGCGTAGAAAAGACAACTGACTCATTGTGGAGGAACTTGAAACACTTCAAAACAAAGAAAAAAGAATTATTTAGCGTTTTCTCCTTGCAGCAGCATGCCGTGGCGGTGGCGGCATGAGGTGTTTGGAGGCCTGGGCTCTCTCTCCTCTCTCTCCCCCTGTGAGGCTCTTCCTCACAGGTGAACGATGGAAGGATGGACGGAGCCAAACTGCCGGCTGTTCCTCGGTCGCCTCCACTTCCCCAGCGGGCAGGATCGGGGAGGGTGGGCGAGGAGGCCCAGCCAGCGCTGCGTGCCCACTCCTGCCCCACCACAAGCCAGGCCCTGGGGAGCCGGCCCGTCCTGAGGGAGGAAGGGGCGCGCTGTGGGCGGTGGACTCAGGGTAAACTCTTCCCGCCCTCCTGCGTGTTTAGGGGCCACAACATAGCAGAGGTGTCTGAGGTGCGGGGTGCCGGGGGAGGCGAGCTCCTGCAGGGACCCCGGGCTGAAGGGACGCGGGGCTGGGGCAGGCAGGGCCCTCCCGGGGGCTGCGGGCCCGGCCGCCGAGCAGCAGCTCGAGTCCCGCTCCGGGAGAGCCCAGCACATCTGTCAGCTCATTGTCTGCGCCGAGCGGAGAACAAAGAGGAAAACAACAGAAAAAAATGTAAAATGCATTTAAAAATACTCTTTCATTTCCCTTTTTGCCAGAAGCAGAAGTACTTAAATAACAGAGGACAAAAGCAGCTCTTGCAGAATTTCCAAGAATTGGGACAAATAAAAAGTCCTGTGAGAAGGACTGTTTTTAGGAGACTTCCACCCCTGTCCTGCCAGACCTGGGCGTGCAGTCTGGGGAACCCCCACAGAAACGTGCCTGGGAGCTGCCTCCCCCTCTCTAAAGCAAACACCAGCCTTGCGGCTGCAGTGTTTCAAGTCACGTCGGTTCATTTGGATACGTGTCCCCTATTCATTTTAAAATCACGCGTTGAGAAAGGTATGAGGCAATTTTTCTTCCCATCAGTATTTTTCTTCTGCAAATTGCTTGGCTAAAAGGCTCAGCAGAATATAAAAATCAAAGGGGTAGAGATTAAAATCTAAAAAAAAAAAGTAATAAGGAAGGCATTGCTAAAAGATGTTTCTGGGAAGTGCGGGCGACAGTAGATTTAAGAAATACTTGTAGCCAGATGAAGCACCCAGTCTGTGTATTGCCACTACTGATGCACTCTTAGAGCACAGGGATTACTTTGATGGTATTCCATACAAGGCAATCAAATTTTATTTTCCTCTATAAATACAATTTTGTGTAACTCAGAATGGGGACGGGCTGTGTGGATGTAATTAAGAGCAGAAGGACTTCCAGTGCTTCAGAGGTCGAGGCTATTGCACGTGCAAGGAGGTGCATTTACGCTGAGTACGGTGTGAATGTTTGGTGCTTTATAGTAACTTTAAGCAGGACTGCCAGTGACTGTCCCTCACAGCCCACAGTGGTGACAGTCCACACAGGTGTGGATCTGCTGTTGGAGATGTTGGGCTTGTTCCTTGATCAGAGGAGAGGTATTGCTCATAGAATCATTAAGGTTGGAAAAGACCTCTGAGATCATCTAGTCCAACCGTCAGCCCAACACCTCCATACCTGCCATGTCCCGAAATGCCACATCCACACATTTTTGGAACACCACCAGAGCTGCTGACTCCACCACCTCCCTGGGCAGCCGGTTCCAATGCTTGACCACTCTTTCAGTAAAGAAATTTTTCCTAATATCCAATCTAAACCTCCCCTGGCACAATTTGAGGCCATTTCCTCTCGTCCTATCACTAGCTACTTGGGAGACGAGACCAACACCCACTTCATGGCAACCTCCGTTCAGGAAGTTGTAGAGAGCGATAAGGTCTCCCCTCAGCCTCATCTTCTCCAGGCTGAACAACCCCAGTTCCCTCAGCCGCTCCTCGTAAGACTTGTTCTCCATGTGCTGAGGTTTTATATTGCACGTATAAGAAACAAGTATTAATAGTAAGAGGGCATGCATAACAGAAATCAAGCACCCTATATAGCTGGTTTCACAATTATGGTAAGAACCTGTCCCTGTTGAACTACTTCTACAAAAACCTACGCTCCCGTGAGAATTCAGAGCATCTGCCAGTTTCACTGTGCAGCACCTCTAAAAATCAGCCCTGAAGTGGCTCAGTTTGCTTGCTTCCATCTCCATGCACCCCGTATGAGATCTGGATTTTTAGCTAGTCCTTCCTCCACCTTCTCGCCCATTCCACCACTTACCACACTGGTGGGGAGCCATGTGATCTTAGCTTAAAATAGCAGAAAGTTTGCTGAGCTGCTGACCGAATGGGACCATTAACAAATTATCTGACCTTCTGATGCCCTCCATCAGTCAAGCTGGCTGAAATCAAGTCTAGTAAAAAGCAGATGTTGCACCTGTGCTAAATATTTCATTCATCGGTTCAGCTAATTTCTACGTAAACATTTAATTTTAATATGTATGTAAGCCTTTTCCTGGCAAGAGAAATGTTCAATGATGTATTTAAATTAAATGCTGTTGCTTTTGGTTAGGACTGGGAAGGTGCTTGAAATTAAGTCCATTTTGAGAGCTGTACTAACTTGATGCCCTTAATTTGTCTCCTTTTTTTTAAGTCAAGCTTTATAATTTAAAAAAAATACAGTGAGGTTAATATTGTGATGTTCTTCTAGATGGGCAGCAGATCTGGGAAATGGAGGCAACAGTGGACAAAGATAAGAGCCAGCCTGTAAGTATGCAAAACGTTGGATGTCCTCTCCTGGGGCTTCTCAGACAGCAAGTTGTATTCAAGGGATAGTTTTCAAGGAGTGTCTCAAAAGCAGAAAGATCAGCTATCTTGCTGCTGTGATGAACAAATGTTAAATGCTTCAGCAGTGAATGTGTTGCAAAAAGAAACGATTCATTTAGCAGTAACCCACAGCAAATTGAATAACTGCTAGATTTTGTGTTCTTGCAGAAGAATCTATTGTATCAGCCCTGTCCTGACTTTTGCCTGTGTGGAAGTCTTGGGTGCTCTGTACTTCGCAGGACAGGATTTGTACTATAGTATTTAGAATGAACATTGGTCTTTCAAGGGAATGAGCCTCTTTGTTCAGTTTGCTTAATGGGACCTTACTGTAGTCATTCAGTGTGCTTAAGAGCTAGCGCTTACATTGCCATGGGCAATGCCTGCCCTTGCGGAAGAGAATGGGAGACTCACTGTTAATTTCCGTGGAAGCAGGATCCGGCTGCGTATAAGTAAAAACCCTATAGAATAATCAAGTTTATTATAATAAAAAGAGAGACTTCTGCAATACATACTTGTTTATCAAGCACAGTGTGATTAACAGTGCTGCCGCATTTACCACCATTCTGTGTGTTTTGTTTGTAGCTGAGAGTTCTTTCTCCAAGTTCAGGACAACATCAGGTACCGGAGAGACTATGGTACATAAAAACCAGCTTCCTAGTACCAAAAATCTTCTAGTCTTTCACTGTATGCCCTTTTTTCCTTTCTTCTTTTCATACCCTTCTTTGTAGGCCTAGGAATGTAGAATAGGAAGATTTCTCTTCCTTTTTCCCCAGACACGTAACAGGGGAGACGCACCCCAGAATCTGCAGTCAGCCTCTGTTACTAATTCTATATTGTCACCTTTCGTTGTTTCAGAGCATGCTTTTTGTAGAAGTACCAGAGTACCGTAACAAGCACATTCGCACAGCTGTGAAGGTGAATTTTTACGTCATCAATGGGAAAAGAAAAAGAAGCCAACCCCAGCATTTTACCTATCACCCAGGTAATTCTCAAGGACGGAGCAAGTTGTTGCCGAGTTCTCATGAGCAAGATTTTATTTTCTGCTATGTTGTTTACTTGCCATTATTTGAGGATCTAAATTTTATAGTTTAATTCAGCTGAGTGCAGCTAAGCACTCAACAACTCTTTGGTTTAAAGTGTGCATGCGATTTATGATCAGGAATTTCCCATAAATTTAAGGGGACAGTTATCTTGGCAATGGGCTGATGCTGCCCCATTCACTTGATGGAAGTTTGCCAACAGCCTCAGTGGGAGCAGACTCAGTCTGTGACATGATATGACCCTGTGAAAACCATGAGCATTGCCTTCCCCAGCTGATGTGTACGACAGTAAGATAACATCAGATCTGGGAAAGTAACCAGGGCTTGGTATGGAGGAAGACAAGCAATATATATTCTTCAGAATGAGGCTGGTTGAGAAAAATATGTTGCTTTTCTGATGTTCCTCCTCTTGGGAACTGGCGAGCCATGTCACAATAAATGCAACAGGATTACTAATGAGATTCCCAGAATTTCTCAGCTTTGGCTGGGAGAAAAATATTGTGAGAAAATCAGAGTATTATGTTTGTGGAAACCAGAAAGCATAACATAACAGTACCAGATTTTTTGCAAGCTTCAAAATGATGTCTTAATTTGACTGGTTTCTAAGGATGGGCAAACATTCATTCTGATTCTTATTTCGGTCTCCTCCAGGCTGAAAATCTCTGGTCCCTTCTGTGAATTTATGAACTGTATAGGAACCAATGTGAAGGTTTCATATAGTTGCTAAAGTGTTCTGTTATGGAAGACTATTGAGAACTACAATACCAGCTCAATACGATCCCTAAAATAGAGCATTTCAGAGAAGGAAACCTTATACTTCCAAAAAATAACCCAGATGCATGACCGTTATATGGTTTCCATTGTATGGTAATTTTGTACTGAGTTTTGGGGAAGATTCGACAAAAAAGGCATTAGAAATGTGAGAATTTGTCTGTAGAGGTCTATCATTTATCCACACCAAGATTCACAAACTCTCACTAAAATAATGGTCTTTTAAATGATG
Source organism: Scopus umbretta (assembly GCA_013400535.1). NCBI lineage: Eukaryota > Metazoa > Chordata > Aves > Pelecaniformes > Scopidae > Scopus > Scopus umbretta. Next base: position 6,950 of record VZTL01096822.1, on the reverse strand, counting down.
ATGTCAGAAAGGTCTTCAGCTCTCAGTTCTGGGGAAGTTACATGTAGCAAAGAAACTAAAAAGAAACCCCTAAATTAGTTCAAGTGTGCCTTTGGTCACTACTTAAATGTTTGACAGAAAAAGAGAAGTTGTATATATCATAAGATTTGTAGTTACGCAGTCTTCCTTTGAGATGGAAGTACAAGAAACACCTATCTATGGCTTCTTATTGATTTTTTTCGATTTTCAGAAAGTCATGGTTAAATAGATCATTAAAGATTTTAAAGAACATCTGAGTGTAGAGTGCTTTCAAGACAGACTCTGCCATGATTGCATATATGTGATTTATTAAACTCAATGCATGCGAGATATGAGCTCGCACATGCAAATCTTGTAAACGCCTTAAATCTCTTATGACTTCAAGGAAAACCTCTCTGTTTCCCATCAGCTTGTTACGAATAATATCCTTTGCATGCTTTATTCTAGTACCATCAATCAAAACAGAGCCCATTGATGACTATGATCCAGCCTTAATCTGCAATACAGTACACAGTGGTCTGGGAACAGTAACACAGCCTTACTATTCACAGCATACAATGGTCACCGAATCCCCTTCCTGTCTTGTGGCCACTATGGCTCCTTGCCAGCAGTTGCGCTCAGGCCTTTCTTCTCCTGATTCTCGATACCATCAGCAGAATCCGGCCGCTGTAATATACCAAAGAAGCAAGAGCCTTAGCCCAAGCCAACTGGGCTACCAGCAGTCCAATTTGATGGCTACACCGGTTGCTATTTCAGATGCCCATAGGTCAGTGCTGGTGCACGCTGGTTCTCCAGGCCAAACTTCAGCGGTGCTCCACCACTCTCCAGGCAACCAGCAGTCTTCTCCAGTGATTCACTATTCTCCAACCAACCAGCAGCTAAGGTGTGGAAGTCACCAAGAATTTCAGCACATCATGTGCTGTGAAAATTTTACGTCCAATGTTGCAAGATCCAGCCAGCCCCAGGTCAGTCAAGCACAAAGGTTAAGCCCGAGTTCATATCCTACTGTGATTCAGCAGCAGACAGCCTCAGGCCAGCGAGCAGCAAAAAATGGACCACCGGTTAGCGACCAGAAAGAAGTTTTACCAGCTGGAGTCACTATTAAACAGGAGCAGAATCTGGACCAAGCATATCTGGATGACGGTAAGCACCGCTCTTCTCTTGTATGGGTTGGTTTGTTGGGGCGAGAGAGGAAGTTTAGGACTTATAAATCCCACCTGTTCCTCTGCACTAAACCAACGTGGCCTCCTTTTGATGGGTGTGGATATTTGCTGTTTAATCACGCTGCATTTTGGTCTTTCATCAACTGCATTTTTGGTAGGTGGCAATGCACTTTGGCAACGGAGCAAAAAACACAGTGTTCTGCAGAAACCCTCTGTCTTGCTTCGTGCCATGGAGTGAGCTGTCAGGTTTCAAGCTGTTGCCATTTTGTTTCCATTTGCCAAAGGTTAGTTTGGAAAATGGAGAATCTGAAACAAAATGCACTTTTAAATTATTTTTATATTATTCATATCAGGGCAAAGTCCACTTTGTAAAATGCTTTTGTACATTTTGTACCAAAAAAAAAAAAGCCCATTGAACAGTCTATCAAGGCCTGTAATGAATGGGGTAGTGCTGCAGGCGAAACTATTGCAGATGTTCTAGATGAACAGTAGGACATTGATAAGTAAAACAATGCTGTTTCTTTGTTGTGAGCCCAGCAGATTTAGCCTTTAGGAACGAATATAAGTTAGCGTAAAGCTTTCTTTGAACATATCCTGCTTATTCTTAGGTAGGCAGCTATTGGTAATCTGGTTGATTGGTTCTTTTATTAAAGTATGTGCCTTGCAAGAGGAAATCAATGCAAAGTTAATAATGCAGCCGGACGCTGCAATCATAAAGGCCAGTAGCAAAACTGACATTGACTTTAGTGGGAGCAGAGTGAGGTTGCTGGGTATATTGCTGCAATTATAGGGTGTTCTTTTGCATGAAGTAACAGACCTGGTCTTCACAGATGTGCATTGCTCCTGTCCTCTCGGTCTAGGCAATTGCATGCATGGTTTGATCTTGTGAATGTGCACCGTTATGTGCTTTGTAAGCACCCAGTAGTTTGGGATTTTTCCTGCAGTTACTCACCTAGATTTGTGATATTGTGCCCATGGAAGTTTGATTTTCTTTGACTTGGATACTGAATGCTCTGTGGCTGTATCATGTACAGTCTTCATTGCTGCTTTTGTGGGCAGAGTAGAGTTTGGATGGTTTTCTCCATTAGTCTGTGTTTGAAGTGTGGTTGATACAGCTTTGGTGCCACAACGGTAAAATCTGGAGAGTTTTTACTGGTCCCCTTGTCTGAAGAGGAGTGCTGAAGTGGGTTTTAACAGTGAATTTGACTTAGGAGATTTTGCTGGATCTGCAAGAAAAAAACTAAGTAAAAATCTACTTCCCATTCAGGGACTGGGGCGTGATAACAAAGCAAGATAAGCTTTCTAATAGTAAAACTGAACACGGTGTTTTAAGGTACTTTTTATATGAGAAGCTGAGAGATTCTTCCATATTTCTAAAAATACTCAGTACAAACTTTGTAAAAGAAATAAAAAAAGAAAGAATCTTGAAGTTAAAGCTAGCAAACTTCAGAGTTGAGCCGAAGTCCACTTAAATGAACTCCCAAAATGGACCACAAAATTAATGTCACTGGGTTTTGAATCAGGCCAGTAACATCTAGCTGTACCTCCGTGCTAGCAGGAGCCATTAGGCAGAATAGCAGCAAATTAGTAATGAAATTCCAGGCTTCTGCTTAGCTGACTGGATCATCCTGAATTGATTTCAACCAGAGATCAGTTTATCAATTATGCCAGCCAAGTCAGGCCAGGTGATACTGGTCACATGCAGTCTCTTTACTGACCTCAGTGAGTTTACATTAGTTAGAAGTGTGAGCTGGAGAATTATGATTTACTTTAGGACTTTGCAAAACATTTCATTCTGAAATGTTCAGGACTTGAATTGAAAAGTCACTTTGTTTGCTGCTGGGGAAAAGTGACTCAGAACATAACAAAAGCCATATTTTTCCTGACTAGAAAGTTTATTTTTGTGCTTTATAGTATTAAAAGAAAGCAAACCCAAAGGATTATAGAGGCTTTACCCTCAAATCCCTTTTATCCAGAAAGCTCTTCTGAGACAAAGTGAGCTGTTAGGTCTTGCTGTGATTTTTCACGGATAGATACTGAGACGATGCTTCCCCGGCCAGGCTTGGCATGAGTGCACTGCACTGCCACTGATGCACAGACTCTTAGGCAATCACAGTTTCGGTGTCTCTCGCTTCCCTTCGCTCTTCTTCCCTTCCCCCATCTTCCTCCTCCCTCTTCTTTGTTCTTCTTTCTCCACAGTTCTGCTGACAGTCCAGCTTTCATCCCTTTCAATGCTTGTGACCTCCTCTTGTCAACTCTTGTGCTCTGCCTTCGTGGTTAACGTGCAGCCTTAGTGTTCTGGACTTTGCTTCTATTCTGAGCTTTGCCACGAACTTCTTGAGTGACCTGGGACAAGCCCCACTCTGTTGGTTCCTCATTCCCGAAGCTGTTGCCTCTCAGAATGGGTATGCTGTCCCAGTCTTTGAGCTCTCCTGGAAGTCACCACAGAAGAACATCTCATAACTAACACAACTGCTATTTCTCTTTACCTCTTCCAGCTTTCTGCTGCCATTGCTGGCAGGACCCTTCATTATCTTCTTATCTTACCTGCTGTAAAAAAAAAAGTGTTTGTCCTTCTTCCTGAGATGATGGTTTGTTCTTTGCTCAGAGCCTTCACTGCTCTACAGGGCAGTAGATACAATACTGGGGACTTGGTACACTTAACCTCTCTTTACCTCCTGCCTTGTAAAGGTAAGAGCTGGTTCCACCTCCACAGGAGGATTACAGTCAAATGTGAGACCCTAGCTCACAAAGCTGTAAGCTCTCGAGGTTGAACAGCACCAGCAGTGTAGCCAAAACAGCATGGACCTTAAAGCAGGTGGTGGCAAGTATTTACCTACCTTCTCAGGTGGATTTGCCTTGTGTGAGGACCTCTTTGTGCAGTGGCTGCACATCCATACTGGCTACCTTAATGGTAACTTTAGCATGTCTGTAGCTGATTTCTGACCGTACTGCAGATGTAGAGACCTGCCATGCGCTTTCTTGAAAGGAGACATTTGCCCCTATTCTCCTCTTACTGGTGCTGTCTCAGAGCAAGAGGTGCCCAGCCCAGCCGATGCAGCCCCCTTGCAACTTCGCAGCTTTTCCCTCCCACACAGAATTACGAAATACACGGTTACTGGGAGGAAGGCTCTATGTATCAAGTCATATCAGTTGGATTTGGAAATAAAACCATTAGAGAGACTAATGCAGGTTAGACATTGCCACGTATACGTATATACCTTCATATACATATTCTTCCATATACCTCCATATTTCTCCATCAAAAAATAAAAATATCCATAACTTTTTTCATATCAAATAGTGTAAAGATGATCCCCAGAGGAAAGGAAAAATTGTCAGAGAACCCTTTGTTACACACCTCGGCCTCAGAGATTCATTGCTGTTGGAAATACTTTGGGAATGAAGAAAAACTATGGTCAGGAGATCCTTCAGGGCCCATCTGGTGTCCAGGCTAATGGTGGCAAGATGTGATTAGCTTTGAATGCAAGTGAAAGCCATAGGATGAGAGAGTGCTCAGCACGTTTCAGCTAAAGCCTCATCTTAATATTGTCCATAACCAAAACCACCAACAATGGTAAAAGTTACACAAACAACCACAGAAATATGTTAACAAATAGAACTTAGTTCTTCTAGGACCTTCAAAGCGATCAGATTAGCTATTTAAAGCACCAACTCAGTTTAAAAATGAGTTATCTGCAGCACCATCCAAAATCCCTCGGTGCGGCAGGATCAAAAAAGAGGGTGACCCAGGGCCTGGGGCACCGGTCGTGCCCTGGACTGCCCATGCTCATGCAGAAGAGCCAGAGGTTTCCTGCGTAGCCCTGGGGAAGCCGCTCCGCTGCCATGTGCCACGGTTCCCCATCTGTGACACAGAGATACGAGGATGGTGTGACAAGAGCAAGAGGAGGATAAATGCATCACAGACTCTAAAGCACTCAGATGTGACACGATCTAGAAATGCCTTGTAGAGATTGAGTGTCAAGTATGGTGTTAGGCTCTTTCCATATACAAATAATGGACGTGTAGCTGTTGTCTTGAATGTTATCAACTTGCCTGCCTTAGATTTAGTTCTTCTTTTCCGTTTAGCTGTCATGTTGTGCGCTTTTTACTTTACAAAGAAAAATTATTGTCATTATTCAAATAGTAACTATCTAACCACATCTGACACTCAGAACTGCCTGCTTGATACAGCAGCTCTAAATTATTTTTGGTGCACCAGTAATCTTTAATGGGGAGGAGAAAAGCAAGGCGGATGCTTGGGTAGTGGTTTATCAGACTGCTGATCAGCAGAGATGTTTTATAGTGAACTCATGTATTTCACAGAAAATTTCAGACGCAGCAGATATTCTTTAGAAAATGGATCTGCAGGGTGTGCAATGTGGTGCTTGCAAATCAGCCAGCACGTTCGATCACCTTCGCTGTGAGAGATGTCTTAATTTGTGCAGTTTTGCTCCCCACCACAGTAACCATGGCCCTAACCATGGGTCTCATCCAAGACCATTCAGTGTGTGTTAAGTCCCTATGTTTTCTTTTTGTGTTCTTTCATTCAACAACATGAAAATCCACAGTCTGCCCTCACAGTGACATGAAATGACATTCAGATCCCTTCTTTCCTCCACCTTCAGGAAGAACCTTCTTTTCTGACCAGCTTTTTTCTCCTTAGGCCGGTAGCTGTGAGGCACAAGCCTGCGCAGGGTGTACCTCCAGGAAACCCCAGGTCTCCTGGGGACCCAAGAAGCAAAGCTACCGTGTCAGCCCTGAGTAAGCGGCAGTCAGGGACTGAGCTCTTTCCTGCCAGCTTTGGTCTCTCGCTGCCTTCCCCGCAGTGTGCCAGCAGCCCGTTCTGCATCCGTGCTCGTCCTGCGTGCTCCTCAGGGAGACCAGCGTCCGTGTGTGGATGAAAGGAGAGGGTCAGTACAGCCAGGAGGGAAGGGAGGGCACAGGCCCCCCCCTCACAGCCAGCGTGGTCCTTAGGGCTTTGGCTCGGGCGCTAGCATGTTGTGAGCATCCAGCTCACCCTCCCCAGCCCCTGCGCAGCAGATGGAGGAGCGGGTGGCATGAAGCCAGCTCTGTCAGCTTGCTGCCAGCTGGGGATTTCCCTGTGCCGAGGGAACCTCAGCTGCACGGTGAAGGGAGTTTTGAGCCCTCCATGCATTAGAGCTGTGGAGCCACACTAGCAGGGGCCAGGGGTCCAGCCGCCCACCTGGCTGCACAGAGGCTGCTTTTCTCTCTTAACAAGGTATTGATTTCATCCCCAGAAAGCACAGAAGGTGGTGGCTTCAGGAGCACGTTTTAGTTTGGTTTGTAGTTGTTTTCATCATGTGTCCATGCACAGAGTAAAATAGCAATACAGGGCAGAGGGGGAAATGTTCCTGTTTCCTGCCATTTTAGACAGCAGTGAATTTGAATGTTGCAAATGGGTTGTGGTTCGGTTAGAGCAACAATTTGCATCCAAAAAAGCCATGCTCTGTTTTTAATTAGAACTACTTTTCATAGAAGGTGTGGTCATTTCTGTTTAGGCAGAGTTTGACTAAGAGTGAAGCATGTATATTCTCCAAAACATTTTGCTCAAACGCTCTAGCAAATCTATGTATTCATCAGACTCATTCTTGAAGCTCTGACTCACTTTATTCCAGATTTTCTGTTCTCTCTTGGGACCTTACAACACTCCGTGGGTACACTACATGCTTTATTTTTGGATCATTGCTATTGTGGGTTTACGTCACGTTAGGATCGAAGTGCCCCAGTCATATCATAGAATCATAG
>VZTL01096805.1:0-13094 GCA_013400535.1 Scopus umbretta | reverse complement strand
TTAATGATTCTATGATTCAACAGCTGTACCAACCTAGGTCCACACTAATGAACAAGGAGATGGATTTGTGGGAGCTGGATGATGCAGGGCACGGGCACTGCAACACGGCCACTCACTCCAGCGCTACTGGTCTGAACCCAGTTTGTGCTGCACACCTTGAGATGCGGTTCCTCAGTGCAGCCCAGTGGCCAGTGGGTGAGTGTTTAAATGCCAAACCCACAGCAGAACGGACCGGACTTTTTGTTGGCAGAGTTGACTGCTATGTGGAAAGGGCTGTGAGTGCCCTGTGGACAGGGCAGTCCCTGACAGCAGGTTCAAGAGGGCATGTGAAACACAGAAGATGGGCAGGGACCTCACTGCCACTTGCCATCTCCCTCCCACCCTCCCACAGTCAAATCCAATCCTGTCTTCAAAATCACTGGCATTTTTACTCACTCTGCTCCCCCGGGGAGCCTTTCCTAGACCATCCCTGTTCTAACAGGCCAGAATTGCCTTTTCTTTTTCAGTCTGACGCTGTTCCTGACCAGAGCAGCCCAGTTGCTCTTGCAGTGCAACTGCTGACACCAGCTCTGCTGTCCCCTAGCTTAATCCTCCTCCTCCTCCCTAATGTTTGCTGCAGTAATGGAGATCCCTACCATCCCCATTCTTCCCCTGATTTACTAGGCTAAATCAAGCTTAGTTTCCTCACATCAGCCAGGCTTTTCTCCTTGATCGTCCCCAGAGCCCTTCCTTGAGCCTGGTCCACTTGGGACTCCCATAGGACAGCCTGTTCCTCTGCTGGGCTGGCACTGTTTTGTCTATAATGTCATTAGCTCACTCCTGCATTTCATACCAAGGTAATTCCTTAATATATTAAATAAGTTTGGCTCCAAGACAGCATAACTGAAGAAGCCCCATTGCTTGAACTGGGAAGTTTTGTAGAGCAAGCAAGGACAGAGCCAGCACTCATGCTGTGAATCCAGATAACCTCATTGATTTCAATAGGTTTATACTGGTTTAAAACTGTGACATTTTAGCAAATTCACACATTGCATTTTTAAGAACAAACATGAATTGGGATCTTCATGCAGAAATTATCTGGATGTCTGTGCATATTAAGGCAACCTCCACTTGTAAATTCTCAGGACCTTGAAGTCATAGGTCAGAGCACATGGGTAGGGAAAAATCACTTCTCAGGTGGCAAACAGGGACTGCAACAGTCAAAGGCAGATCTTTCTGTGGTGAAAATCAAGGTAATCTGCTGAAGCTGAGGGCAGCATACACAGCTCTTGGCTTTTACTGTGAGGTGAAATCCAACTGTATTCACACACTTAGATTGCAACAAGGAAAAATTAGAAAGACATGTCATAAAGTGACAGTAAAAGCTAGCCTAGGATGTTCCCTGGGAAGCCAATCTGAAAGTCTGTATTGGAAAGTTTGTCTGGGCTATTATTCCGCTGACAGCCCTATTGCAAGGTCTCCATAATTGCTTTGGAAAGATCTTGGATTCAAGCCCCACAGGAGGCCACAGTCCATTCAGTAATGAAAGAGGTTTGCAGATTAAAACCCCTGTGAAATTAAAAAATGAACTGTTCCATAATCAGAAATTCTTGAGGTGCTGGGTGGAAGGGTCAAGTAAAGACCCTGCTGTGCTGCTCCCCCTCACAAATGTTGTTAAACATACTGTAAAATCACTTCTAGCCTGGGCTCAGTTTTCCATACTTTAGTGATTGATTTCCTTGTGTGAATGTGGGACAAATATGGCATTTTCCAGGCATGTTGCAGCAGCACAACCCTTTTTCTTGGGAATTCCTGGCAAATAATCCCGAAAGGGGTGAGGCAACATTCCCAGATAAAAATTGTGGGGTAGGATGGTTCGCAGAGGACATACCACTGATCTGGGTCAGTCTGCCTTAAAACCTCACTCATGCACTGACAGCTGGGATCTGTTTGGGCCTTCCTGGTCACTACCTGTCCTATATGCTTTTTCTAGCTTTGGTACCTCAAAAAATAAAGGCAGCCACGATGCAAACTTCTCCCACATGAGACATCAGAGCATCCACAGCGGCGTGAGCTTTGATGGGGGACATAGCACAACCCTTCGGGACCCAACATTCTCTGGGAGGTGGCTGCACTGCTTGTTCTGCGCTCACATCTCATGATGCCCTTGCCTTGGGCACAGGAGTATGTGTGCGCATGTATGTGCACGTGGTGGCAGTGATGGGGATCAGAGCAGTCTGAGCTCTGCTCTGGTGCTGCCCATTGCACGTCTCAGCCATGATAAACACCTTCCTTTCACTTTCATAGCACAGCTGCATCACAGACCGAAGCATTGCTAGCAGAAGACAGAAGAGGACTTTCAAACTGACAAAGGTAGAAGAATGCTGTGAAACTGTGTCTCAAAGGCCATTAGCCAAACTTCTCTAAATTTGTAATTTTGGCTTGTGGTGGGGTAGTTTATTGTTGCATGTAATCCAGACCACATTCTCACCGGTTTCTGGAGAGCATCAGAGAGAGATGCTGTCTGCCTCCTGCCATAAAGCCAGGTGATCTACAAAAAAGTCTTTTGGAGGGGCTAATCCTCAGTTACACTGATTCAGCATAGCAGTGCTAAAAAAGACACAAATGGGAGTTAAATACATGCTTGTCTTACACTGCTTACTGAATCACAGCCCAAAGTTATTCTGGATTTACCCTGGGAAAACTCTCTGAAGTTCCTTAAAGAGGATTTAACTTCCTTTCCCTACCAAGGTTTTCATTTTCTTTGAGTAGGTTGTCTCCTCGTTTGTCATACAAGCGCAGGCCACCAGCTCAGACACACAAAATAATGGTCAAAATCATCACTTCAAATTGCATGTTTGAAAAAGGCTTCTCAGAAACATATAATCCTGATATTGTGAAACTGTAAGACACACAGTGCTCTGCATACGTGGGGATGTTCACATTGGAAATTTAGCAGATGTGTTATTATGAGTGGTACCTGGTGTGTTATCTGGAGAGGGTGGGAGAAGAACTAAACCCTCTGATATCTCAAAAGCAGAGCAAGAATAAAAGCACACCATCATGGTGAGAACAATTCTGAAATGAGTCTTGGTTGAACTATTTATTGTAAAATATATTCAGCACATATTTACTTCTCTTCTGGCCAGTATATAGCCCATGAATCAGCTCTGATTTTCCCTAATTGTAGCAACCCTTGTTAAGCAGGTTGAATGAATGACAAATTTTTAGCCTCCTGGCTTTCCAAAGTGTTCGCCTCAATTATATGTGGTACAAGGCCATTCCCTAGCACAGCGGCATATTTACCTGCAATTTAGCATCTGTCCCTGGTATTTTTACAGCTACAGCAAGAAGATAAACCCTTAATAAGCAGAAAATGTTGATCTGCTAAAACCAGGGAAACACCAGGACTTGCAAAAGTGACATTAATACCTAGTGATTGTTTGAAACTGCTCTCAGCAGTTTTTCTCAAAATCCCTTAAACCCTCTCCACATTAAAACTACGTGAGTAGTGTACATGAAATGCATAGATTATTCATGCTGATTATTTACTTGCAAAGTCTTAACAGCAGCCAGGGAGGGAACCAGAAATGCTCTGCGTCTCTCCAAGCCAAGAATGTGGATTTTCTTGCTGTTCATCCCCAATTCTCCCACTTTATCTTGTGACTCAGCTGCCTGATGCAAGGGTTTGCAATTACAGCTTTGCTGATTAGCTACCTAAGTTGTGTGTGGTGGTTTCTAGACTTCACATGCAATTTTGACAAATGTATGGATTTTACAAATTCATTTTTGAAAAGCACTTTGCTGTCCTTTTTTTTGAGTTTTCCTCTGATGAACCCCAACCACCTGAATATGAAAGCCACCTGGAAGCCAAGACACAAGAGCCAGCGATAGGCCAAGCCAAGACTCAGTTCTCCTCTTAAAAAAACATTCAGTTGTTTGCCTAGCACAAGTGATAGCAGAAAGGATGCTCCAAGCAAGCTACCTTCAAGTACTAATGAGCCTGAGACACCATTGATCCAGCCCCTTGTTTCCACCAGCTTGGCTGGGAAACAGCCTGCTAGCAGGTGCTGCCTCCTGTCAGGGGGTTAATGCTCCATGGATGAAGCCGTAACCAAACAGCAGAGGAAAGTTCCTACTGTTTGTGCCTGCAGCTGAGATAATCTCTCCCGGACCATGCCAGCTCAGCTGGAGGAAAGGCCCCGGGGGCTGAAATGGTCTCTGCTTCCTGTTTTTCTCTTCCAGAGTAAATGGGTTTCTAAGGTCTCCAGAGACGTGCCTGAACCAAAACCTCTGATCTGAGCATCCTTGAACTTTTGGCAAGTTTGAATTCAGTTCTGGATGCAGACATTGCAGGTCAGATGTATTTTTAATAACATCTATCCTCAGAAGGCTCTGCCTGTCCTCCCCGCACCACACAGCACAGCGACCACAGGAGTGCTGCTGTACCTGTGAGCTAACATGGAAAGTTAAAATGGGAGGATAAATCTCAGCTTACCAAGCAGCTGTGCATTTCTTCTTTGTCATTGTGTGTTATACGAGTTACAAAGCTGTGTCTGTGTAAGTGGGGTCTGTTGTTGGCAAACCCTGGTTATGCCATGGAGGGTAAGCTGGGGAAGGAGCAGCTCCCTCCTGCCTCCCTTTCGTACCTTCTTCCAGCAGGGGGTGAAACATCAATAACACATTTTAGCAGTCAAAAAATGAATTTCACTGAAAAGTCTTGATTTTACTAAATTTCAATTAGTCTTCCCTTTCTTTATTTTTAGGTGTTTGATTTAGGGGTTACAGTCTTTATAAATGTAGATATCAAAATCAGCGGTCTGGTCTGAGACATGAAACTGAACGAAAACACCAGGTTTTTGTGTTAGTATTTACTGCTCTCCCAAGAACTAGTGTGTCAGTGGAAGTCAGTGGAACCAGATAGTTCAGCCATGTACCATAACTTTTCAGCCACAATTTCTATGATTTTCAGTTAGCATTTTGCTCCTAGTGGTCATTAAATACTGATTATTAGACATGAATTAAGAATTAAGATCATTATAATTATGCTCAGAGCCTCATGGAAAAGGACTGCCTTGATAAATCCACCCTCATTTTTCAAGCCCTTTAGCCTGGAAAGGGGCATTTTTTCTCTTAGAAATTAAGGCCCTGGTAGCCATTTTACATTTATTTCATTTTATTAGTGGCTTCTGTGGGCTGAGGTGGTGAGGTTGGCATCTGGTGTGTGTCCTCACATGTGTCCCAGTGGTACCCAAGGTACCACTGAAGTAGGCAGAAACACGAGCCCCATCGAGAGTGGTGTGGGCAGCTGGGCTACCTGAAGGTTTTGTCTATCCCAAATAACATGTTGTGGAAAACTCCTTCCATTTACAATTTTGGCCACATTTCCCATAGAAATGTCCAGCGCTGCTTGTGAGGATGCCAAACAGTGCTTGCAAGTGCTTTGGCAGGGCTATGTGTCAAATCCAGCTTTCTAGACAGAACTGCTGGTGTCAGATGATGCTAGCTTGCAGTTTCCTTGCGCTTTTCGAATTACAGCCCTAAAGTGTGCAGGTGAGGTTTTGGCATCCCCTCGCCCCTGCATGCACAGTACCACTCTGTCTTTCAATAAACTGCAGCTACAGGTGGCCAAAAGGATGTACAAGTTCCTGGGTGCAATCTCAGCAATTTTCATGTTTTCGTGCCATCGTGATGTCTTTCCACTGAGCTCAGGGAGAAACGACTTTTGAGCCAAGGGAAAGCAAGGAGCTGGAGCCTCCATCTGCAGCATCCCTGGATAAGTGGGGCTTTCTACCTATTAAAACACCAATATTATTCCATTAAAGTAGAAGAGAGTTCCTCCACCAGCTAATGTGCTATTACTTATTAATGTAAAACCACCATCCCGCTGGTTAGTGAATTATCTATCTTCCTGCAACCAGCTTTTATTCGTCTCACAGGGGTTACTTGCACTTTAGGATTTGTTGCCTGGGACCGAAAGCAGATACTCCTGGGCACAGCCATGTGCAGCACAACCTGCGGTTGAGCACCATGCCCTGGGATAGGGACGGAGCAGGACCAAGCCTGGACATCTCACCACTGCAAATACTTCCCCATGGGCGAACTGCAGAACCTGCAGAAGACATGTGAATACAGCTACAGCAAGTCAGTTGTGGAAGCACCAGAGCAAAACATTTCAGTCTTTTGAAGGAAAGCTGCTTTTCCCCTGACTGCATACACTGTGTTGGGGTTGCGTGTCCTAAAACAATTTCACTGCTGGTGAACTCACTGGGGAGACTGAAGGCTGAAGAGGTGGGTGCTGCTCTTTCCCCAGTCATGGTTCAAAATGCTCCACCTAAGAGCTGCTACAATGCAGGCTGCTCCTTTTAGTCACTTACTCATCTTTATTAATTTTAAATCAAATATCAGCTCTCCCCCCCAAATTCTACATGTTCTAGGGTGTTCCTATATGTTGCATCTTGTCTCTTGCCAACAAAAGGCTAGCAAAGGTAGCATTAAATACAAAAACAGAATTGGAAAAAAATTAGTTTACTCATGAAAAAAAGACTTCTAGTTATATCTGCCAAATCTGCCCTCTGATCCAAGGTGGCATTTCCTCCTGGGAGAGGAGAAAGCAGGGATGTGTGTGCAGGAGGGGTTATTTTTTTTCTCATGCTTTGTGTGCTTTTTCACATGCTTACTTGGGTACTCTGATTAATTACCCCCTGTGAAAAGGGTCTCATCCTCCCAGTGTTACCTGGAAGCTAATAGTGTAGGAAGAAGGGAAACTGTCTCCTAAGTAAAGGCATGAGTCGTATAGATAATGGCTTTTAGTTTTCTGTTTCCCAAATACTCTCTGTCCCTATGGGGGTTTCATAAATCATCCTCTCCAGAGCTGCTCTCAGGCTGGTCCTTGCAATCAGATGTGCACAGTGCTTTTGAAAGCTATCATGCACAGAACTGTCTATCTCACTCATAGGAAAGACAATGTTGTGGGCTCTCTCTGGGACTCCATACATGACTGGATGGGGAAGGTTTGTGCCTCCAGCTCAGTGAAGCATCCATAGTCTGGGAGATCCCCTCCTGAAAGCCACATCAGCCAATAATTTCTGAGCTCAGGAAGCATCTCTGAGGACAAAGACATTGGTGGACATGAAGTCTGCTGTTGTCAACAAAAGCCATCTTCCCAAGGAAGAACGGTGGCATGGCAGGCAGCATGTGGCTGCTTTGGTGCTTCCAGAAAGCTCCAGTGAAGCCATAGTGTTAATTAACTTTTTGGAATTAAATAACTGAATCTGCCTACCTTAACCTCTCCTCAGCAGAAGTGGAGGGAGACCTAGGTCTGCTCCTGTCATCTACCACATTAAAGGGCTTCTGCTGGAAGTGATCCTGCCCATGCCCTAGAGCAACAACCACATCCTCCAGTCTTCAGGTCATCTCTTCCCACAAATTGTTTAACCTTTTCCTGACCCATGCCATCCTGGATATGTTCTTGTCTCACCCAGGTGCCACTGCTGCTCCAGTACAGCTGTGCTGTCCCGTTATGGAGGTCTCGATCATGTCCAGTTCTGCACTCAGTCCTGTGTGGGTTGTGTTGAATTGCTTCTTGTTATTTTTGTTACATACTGGCATACCAACCCAGCAAAACACCCTACTGATGTTCCCAAGGGAAAGTCTTTAGAAAGTTGGCAAAAACTAAATATCCCTACTGAAGAATTCTGTGGGGCAGCTCAAAAAGCTTCCATTGTGTTGCTACTTTCTTATACAGCGATGTATTTCTTCATGTATATGATGCTAGTATTGCCCGTCTGCAGACTTTTGGAACAAGCTTATTTGAGTAACGCTGCTCTGTTCTGAGGAAGATGGGAAAAGGTTGGGCAGGTTTCAACATTGGTACTGATCTTTGTAGAAAATGGTGTCAGGAGGTGCCCAGGTTTCCCCTGGTGCCAGAGGCTGGGAACATCCTCCAGCCTGGTGCTAGAGGTATAAAGTTAGGGCGAGGAGGAAAGCAGCAGGGAGGACAGAAAGCAATGGCTGATGATGTGCTATGTCCACTTTCTGCCATCTCCTTCAGCAAGCAGCCATTTTTGCAACAGGCCATGTATGTGCCAGGAGCCAGCAGGATGGAGAAAATGGACTCAGACGTCTGGTGGCACTGATACAGGGAATAGGAGGTGGTAGACACAGGCTGTCCTCTGCCCATAACAACCTTATCACATTTCTTAGGCGAAATTGCTTGAGTGACCATCATGGCTCCAGATTGGAAGGTGGCATTTTGGCAGCCATGCTGTATGTTAGAGCAGACATTGTGGCTGAAAGCTCCCAAGACCACGCTTGCTCTTGCTTTTACCTGTGACATTGAAAATAGCACTTCAAGGAAAAATACTGTTGAAATAATATATTCCAGCCGCCGTAACATGGAAGTGACACAGCAGGCTGCACAATAAATAGGAAAGCAGATAAATCCGAGGTCAGATTTATCAAGCAACTGTTTTCCTCAGTCTAAAAGAAGTGAAAAGCATATGCTAGTCAGAACAACAATATTTCATTTTACATTGTGCAGTTGCTGGACAGGCAAAAGTCAGGCTCAGCATGGCCCAACATTTTGGGGCACTGCCGCACTGTGGGGTGGTGTGGTCTTCCATGCCTTTTGCAATAGCCCTAATTCCTTCTGGGGCCACAGGTCCGCAGGGCTGCCAGGGTCCTGGTGTAGATGCAGCCTCAAGGATGTACACAAGCGCATTAAATGGAAATAGCCTGCTGAGAAACAAGCATTTGCACTTGGGTGGATACATATATAGCAGAGCTAGGCACCTACATGGGATTTTTCCGGGAAGAGCACAGTGCCACGGGTGGTGTGGGGAGCCCCAACAGTCTTATTTCAACTGTGATTCCTAATTATATTGGTTTTGCCTGTAAGTGCTCCCTGTTACTCTGCAGTGATCATAATTATTTACCTCACAAAGGCAATGTGAGGGTTAATTAGCCTGAACGTGCAATTTATTTTGGAAATGGGGAACGTTTCTTCATATAGGAGCTAAATACCATTAGCTCTAGTAATTGGAAGAAGGTACCAATTTCTTTCAACTAACCGAAATAAACAGGAGATGATTTCTTTGACTTGATTTAGCTCATGATTTTGCAGGGACTAAATTACAGGTGGCTCAGACTGCCACCTAGAAAATCCAGGTAAAATCCAGGTAAAATCCAGATAAAATCCAGGCTGGTAGCACCTTACTGCCACTGGAGTTGTATGGCCGCAGTGCAACCCTGTCACTACTCTACCACAGAGCAGGTATCCATGGATCTACAGAGGACTGGAAATGGAGATGAAAATCAGGATCTCTTCATGCTGTCTCTTCCTAGAGCCTTCAACAGGATGGACTCACATCCTTTATCTAGTCGCTAATAAAACAGTCCTGCTGAAATAATTCATTAAAAATGCAGCTTCCCCTCTCCCCCTCTCCACTACCGCTATTACGTGTGAGGGCACCCCTTTCCCATGGGCTTTTTCCCATCTGCTGGCACCCATTTCAGGGGACACCTGGGGCACGGTGCAGCCTATGAGCCCATCCCCCAGCAGTGGCCGCAGGGAGCTGGAAGAATCAAATCCCGAATCCTCTTGAGTGGAGACAGAAACACTGATTTCACACTCTTATTTAAACATTAAATCACCAAATGAATCCTCTCCCAGTTCCTTCCTCTCTTTGGGTGATTTTCAGACAGAGACGCTAAGCTGTAAACAACATTTTTTTTAGCATCGCCTCACTCCATAAATGGTTATTCTGGTTGTGCTGTGGCAGGTTTTATTGTGTGATTAGGCTGACAATGTGCTAATGCTCTGCCCTAGACCTTCCACATTCCTTAGGCAGAATTTACACATCCAGAAAAAAAAAACCTGCAAACTGAGGAAGCACTTTCTGTACTGGAAATTTTGACCCATTGTCATGCCTTAGTTTGTAAGATCACTCTCTGAACCTTGCAGCTTTGGTCAGCTGCTGCTCCAGCATCTCCTAAACCATTTACTTGACCCTGAAGACCTATGTCATCTGCTTCCCCCATACCTGTAGTCCCAGGTGATGAAAGCAGAGAAGGACTGTCACCAGAGCAAACTGAATGTGAAATGCAGCCTTCCCTTGCCAGGATGGGGCGCAGTCAGAGCACAGGCACAGTGGCTTCGCATTCTCTGCCACTGGCAATGGCTCAAAAGCAGAGATGAGCTAAGGGATGCTGGTGCACGGGGATCTCACCATGAGCTGGTCCAGGTCTCTGTTCCACTTTGTATCTGCAAGTTTTTCCAGCTATCACAGCTGCTGAGGGCTTCTCTACTCACCCAAGGCATAAAACACAGATGTAATTTATATTAGCGGAGCTATTCCCCATTCTGCATCTTCTGGTATTCGAGCACCTTTGCACTCAGGGAAGCATGTCCGTGCTTGGAGGATGAATGCTTTTCACTGCACTGATGTGGTTAAGGCAGCATGGTTCCTCACGCAGACAAGCCCAGATCTGCCCTTCTCAGGCTGGGCAAGGTTAAACCATCCCTGGGTGTCACTGGAAAGTCTCAGCTATGGAAGAGCTATTTATACCTACCCTGTCTCAGCAAAAGATGGAGTCTGGATGGGAGGAGGACCATCACAAAA
Source organism: Scopus umbretta (assembly GCA_013400535.1). Lineage (NCBI taxonomy): Eukaryota > Metazoa > Chordata > Aves > Pelecaniformes > Scopidae > Scopus > Scopus umbretta. The sequence goes on along the minus strand of VZTL01096805.1, from coordinate 2,493 downwards.
TAACTAAAAGTAGAACTTCTTGAAACAATGAGAAAAATAATTTTTCTCCTACCTTTTGCCAGTGCAGGATAGAACACACAGAGGCTGGTTAGAAACACCCTCCCTATGCTCAGCCGTGGTTTCCCTTTTGGGCGAACCATCTGAAAGAATGATCTCTCCCTGCTTTTTCTTGTGTGGTTATCATCTGCTGGATGGTTTTTGCAGCTGTTTGGCTTTGGGGGCAAGAGTCTGCGGGGGATCCTATGGCCATGGGCTTCAGCAGGCCTCAGGGCAGGGGAGAACTTGCACCTTGGCCCACACTGGCTGAGGACTGGCATCATTTCCCATTGAGAAGACTGATAGAAAGATTGCTCCCCCAGGAGCCTGCAGCTACTGGTGCAGGAAGCATCTCATTCTCCAGCTGATGAAACCTTGTTAGGGTATTTTTTTAGCAATGCTAGTTGCAAGTTTCCTGTTTTTGCTTCCTCTTCCACAATTTCCAAGAGGAAGGGAAAAGCAGTGGAAGTGCCAGGGAGCCCCTTAAAAACATTAAGATCTGGAAATCACAGACGTGCACCCACAGGGCTGTGACTGGTGCTGGGTAGGGAGCAAGTGGGTGCATGAGTGTGTTTTGGGGCAAGCGGAAAAGAGCTGGGAGGACTTATGGGGGCTTAGGGAAGAGGAAAGTGGGAGATATCTTTGTCATCATTAAAAAAATAAAGCTGCACCTTCTTTCTTAAAGAGCATCTCACAGTCTGGCGTGGTTGCTCAAACTCTGGATGATGCCATGAAATTTCTGGCTTGTTGAGTTGGAAGTCTCTCATGGTGTTCCCAACCAGCCCCTGCTACAGAACGTGCCCCCAGCTCTCTCCAGCCTGGACATGGACCTGTCCACGCCTGAGCCGGAGTGATGTGCATCCTTCTCCAACACTGTGGATCCAGCCAAGGGGAACAGTGCCTGCACAGGCAAAAAGTGAATCCACAGACACAGCCTGACATTGCATCTCATGAGAAGGTGGTTTTGACTTATCTGTGATTTAATCATAACTCTAGGATGGAGGCAGATCTAATAAGAGACAGCTTATTGCCTCCTATTGCTGCTTCCTTACACACCTCAGGTGACTATCTTTCCTGACAGTTTATATTTACCCACATGTACGCACTGCACAGCTTACTGTAGCACCCCAGCTAGTTTTTGGTATAGCAGATACCACCTCAAAAGCCTGGGATGTGGGTAGGCTGCCCTATGGGATTTGCAGAATGCTGCCCCAGATCCCAGACCCTCCAGCTCTCCGATGGGGCAATGCCCCCCTGTACCTGCCCACTGCACCAGCCAGAGTGCCAAGGAAGATATGACCCGTGGCGTGTGAAGTCCTGCGGCATCAAGAGCAACCGAGCACCTTGCAACGTTTTTCTAGTCCTATAAAAGGAAATAAGACTCTGAGGTGGAAGGGAGGTTTCCCTTCCAAAGAAAAGTCAGCACAAAACAACAGCTCAGAGCTGGATAAAAACCACAAGCCTTCTTCGGCTAAAGCCAGAGTTGAGCTTTCTTAGGTGTGAAGTGTAAAAAGGCAAATACACTGTTGCAAACAAGCTCGGAAAAGAGAAAGGCATAATATTTTAGCTGGACAACTATTTCTACTTCATTAAAATTTTTCTAATTCTATGAAAATATGTAGAAAACTTTGCTAAACTCAAATATAAGAAACACTTCTTCAAATCATTATTGGTCTGTAAACCCTTTTAATATGTGAAAAAAACACACTTTTTCTTTGGAGGCATGGAAATTTTACAGTGCCCTCCGTATTTTCAGTGTGGTTTTTTTTTTTCCCCAGAAAAGATGTGTGAGTGCGTGTGTGCACACTTACTACTCTGCAGGTGTTAATAGCCATCACTGGGAGGGGAAGGATCCATAGCAGGTCTCGTTAAGGTAACGATGGGTCTAAGCCAGCAGAAAAAGCAGCCAAATGCGTTTAGGTATTAAAACCAGATCCAGACAAGGACCTAATGAAGGCATTAGGCTACCTGGCCAGAGCAGAGATAAATCAGGTGGATTACCGCAAGCTTTTCTGATTACAAAAGCAGAGCAGGTGCTGGAGAGGACCTGCCTGTGGGGCATGGGGCTGAGTGGCCCTGGAGGGGAGCAGAGATGGGCTCCTCGCAGTGCTCCCTTGTGCTCAGAGGGTGAAAAAGAAAGATGGCTGTTTTCTTGTTTGAAGAATATATCCCATTTACATAGGTTGCTCACCTGTCTGGAAAGTCTCCTTCCAGCCCTGAGTTTTGGCTGAGGTCAACCTATGGTGCCTGCGTGGGGTGGGGTGGGGTGGGCTGCACGCATGGTGATGAGAATGAACTGTGAAGGCAGAGGAGGAATAAATAACCCTGACCACAGTGCTGGCCTGCTGCCGGCATCTTACCGAAGCCTGCCAAGCCTCAAACCAGTTCAAAGAGCGACCAATTGCACAGACAACCCCATCCACCTGCTGGCTGCTTCCTCTTTCTCCTCCTCCTCCT
>VZTL01096795.1:0-10055 GCA_013400535.1 Scopus umbretta | reverse complement strand
AAAAAAAAAAAGTTTTTATTTTTCTTAAAACGTAGAACAACCAAACCATGCAACTGCTTACTTCCTTTTTTGTAAAGCCACCTAGTTTTTGTAACCAAAAATCTTAGCCTTGGTCCCAGAAAGCATTCTTCTGGGGTGGCCCTGCAGGTCCCCTTGCAGGAAGGAGGCAGGCGGGTGCTGGCCGAAGCCAGTGACATTCACTGTGGCTGTCGGTGACTGCGGGACTGGGGAATGAGCCACAGCTTGGGAAACCTTCTGAGGTTTTGGCTACCTGTGTTGTGAAAAATGAATAATATTGCAATCAGATGTACAAATGGCTCCATTACAGTAGTTTGGGGCGTTTATAAATGTATAACAACTTTCCAACCAAATGCAAACGTGTGTAAAACTACCTGAAGTTCTTCAGCATGCTTGTTTTCCAAACTACATGAAATTCCAGTCCAGACTTCTGATGGACTAATGAAGAGATCAGGTTTCCTCTGAGTGACTTGTTATAGGTTAAGTATCTTAACAACAAAAGGAGGCAGGAAGAACTAATGATTTCTAGTAATTTTATTCTGTCAGGCTTTCTTTTTTAACGTGGGTGCTCAATCCATTGTATTTTGTTGCCAAGAGGTTTTTTTTATCCTCAACACTCATGCTTTGAGGAGTGTCTGCATCTGCAACAGGTTACTTTTTCAGTGCCCAAATAAAGGAAACCTAGTTTATACCTACAAATAACGTAGGTTTGTATGAATCTATTGGCACTATTACCTCTGAAGTGGTTTTCTGTTCTTGATGAGTTGTTATATCCTCCTTCATCTTTCTGGATCATTCCTATGGGTTCTGACAATATTACAGCTTCATTGGCGGCTTCAGGACCTAATTCTATGAGTTTAAGTCCACAGGAAATGTCATGTAGTATGTGCCATGTTCAAGGTGATCTTGATGTCCTGTTTATATTGAGAAAGAAAATTACTGGTAGCCAGTGAAAGTCATTGGCAATTTTTCTTCAGAAAGGTGCAGGTTGAAGTGTTGTCTAGTATTGGAAGGAATAATCCTTAGCTTGATTTTATGGGCATACAAACTACTTCAGTTTATTTTTGAAGGTAATATGCTGATGGTTATTGGAATCACTCAAATGGCAATTGGCAAGTCCCTTCGGATGTTGGTTATCATGAGATTAATGGGTACAGTGAGGGTGAGGCTCTAAGCCTGGTGAATGCTCAGGAGAGGAAAATAGCTTCAGTAACAGAAGGGCAAAAACCTCGTCCGCTGACCCTGTTGCTCGTGCACTTCTCAAACAAGCTTTCCCTCAAAGTTAGGCAAAATCATATGTATATATAAAAAAAAAAATGAGGGATTTGAATCGCAGGCAAGCTTAGTTCCTACATTGAAGCAGGAGGGCTTTCCGGAGTATCCCAGTAGTCCCTGAAAACTCTATAGGGGCTGAGGGAGGGCAGCTCTGCCACTGGAGACTCGCTCTGCACAGCAGTGCTTCTCCAAAGGGTGTCTCCTGTTTGCTGTGGGGATGCACGCACAGCAAAGGTATGTTTCTCCTGTCTGTAAGCACTCTCAGAGGACGTAATTTCCTGCCACACTCCTACTACTCCTACTAAAAAAAAAAAAAGTATTCATGAAACTCTTGTTCTGAGGACGGTAACGTATTGAGTGGCTATCTGGCATCTAAGCATGCTGTATGTCCCCAGGGGTTGCAGACAGACATTTTGTAACCAGAATTCAGAGATGTCACAAGTGGCTGAACAAACAAATATCGCCAGTTAATGGTTAAACTCTCAATTTACTGAAGCATTTGTTACCAGTTTGCAAAAGAGATCAAACAACTGTGAATCATAACCTTGGCTACTAATTAAATCCTTTATTCCCTTCCTTCATCGCAGAAGCATTTAATCTTGGGGAATCGGGACAGCCTGTTGTGCAGAATTAGATTTTACAGCATAAGCAGGAACAAGCTTACTGTAAGGTTTCCTGCTGGAAAAGGGAAGGAATAAAATGAGAATATGAACTTTCCCTCCTGGCATGGAAGTTCATGTTAGTACTGAACAATGACTGATGTAAAATAGCTGCACTGGAAAACAATTTTGGTGGTATAGTTCTTTCTATTTCACTGAATGGCCAATATCATTTTTCTTATCCAGCTGGCTTACTTAGAGATGAGACTCGTCATCTACATAGAGAATGAGGGATTTGGTGTACTTTACTAGTGGCTGTCTGTCCCAAAGTAAAATATGTTACTCGGAAATAAAGAACTGTGAAGAACACCCCAGAGGAAATCAGGCATAAACCAAAATACTACAAGCAGTTTTATTGCAATTGAAATTTATTTCTATTTGTCATAAGATGTTTTTGTGTGCATTTATGTAGGGGATGTATAGCTGCATGACAGTTACACTTTCACACCTTTGATGTTTAATACCAAATTAAGCAGCGTTTATCTTTTTGGCTCCCATCTCTGTGAAGCAAAACTTAAAAACCCCGAACACTTCATTTCCTTTGGTTTTGGGGAAGTCATCCTTGTCCCTAGCAGCAGGGTGGTGCAGCAAGGGGTCACAGAATGGGAACACCATGAACTAGCATCAGGCCAACTCCATTTGCCAGGACTCAATCCAAACAGGCAGCCATCCCAGTTAGGAGGAGCAAATTTCCATTTTTATAACATGAACTATGATCTTGCGGGAGCAGAAACCTAGAGAGAGTCTCACTGAGACACCTCAGTAAGCTATTAAGAGGGAAAGGCCTTCTTATGTAGATCCAACTGCAGCTTCACGGACCGGTGCTTAATTATTGAGGCACAGTCACTTTATATAAATGCACATCTACTCTTAGCAATCGGTAGACCTGTGGTGAAAAGCTGTATGTTATTCGTTTTAAAAGCAACTGTACTTTACACTGCATCTGGCAAAAGCAATCTTTTCTTGATGTCATTTGCTAAATCTGAACAAAAAGAAACCACATGAGAGGCAGTATCTACAAGTAGAAAATGGTTTTGGCTTTGCAGAGAGCTATTTTCCCACAAGAAGCATGAGTTTTCAGAAAGGGAACACCTCAGCTGCACTTGCCATGCTGTTCAGAGGACAGACATCCACCATTTGCACATGCCAAGCTTCTGTTTGCTGGGGGACATTTGTCCTGAGAAAATATGTGAATACTCACTAAAATTCCAGGTTGTATTTAACTGAAGAGGCTTGGGTGATACCATACTATATCATATCAAAGACCCAAACCTGTACAGAACTTAAATGTGATTTTTTTCCATCCCATAGTGAATATGAATGCTGCCAGGTTCAGTACAGACAGAAGGCACTGCATAGTGACCTGTCAATATGCCTGTCAATCATCATTGCTAATAATAATTTTATAAAACATCTGGAATATCTAACTCTGCTTTTACTGCTGCTTCCCCAAAACCATCACGAGAAGTCTGTTTGGGATGAGAGTTAGAAATACCAGATGTTCATGCATTTAAAAAGGAAAGGAATATTGTGCAGTAATGTCATACAAGTGTGTCTTGATAAGAGTAATAGAATGAGCAAGTACAATAAATGATTGGCATAGCTTAAATGTTTGATTTGATATTTTAATGTTAAGAAGAAAAATCCATCATTTTTGCAGACTTTTAAAAATTTAAAGTATCTGTTGCTTGTAATGAATTGTTTAAAAAATTATGCCAGATGCTATGAAAATCTGTTACGTTGAAGTACAAAGAGCAAATTATTATTTTTTTAATTCCGTTTTCAGTTCATATGCATGTGCTTGAAGAGGGAGATATGTTTAAAGACCTTCCAGGTTATTTTGTCTTTATATACAGTTACAGTTTCATTTTGGGATACATGTGTATGTAGGTGTTGCATTCAGCTACCACAAGATCATTTGGATTGTTTAGCAGTTGACTCAAAAATCTTCAAAGTGTTTTTTTAAATAAATTTTGAAAAACAAATTCATATAAGTGAAGAAACATATTGTACAAGACTTAGGAAAAAAGGAAGAAAAAAAAAGAAAAATCAAAACAGAAAACTCAACCAACCAAAAAAAAACCCAAACAAAAACCTAACCAAAAGAACAAAAACTGGAATTCTAGAATGACAATGTATAAAAGCTCTGTGTGTGTGTGTAAATATATATATACACATATATACATAAAAAATATGCAGGAACTTGACTTGATAGCTGGGTCTTTTTCAGAGAAAAAATTGGGAAAGATAGGTGGAGGTTTGCTTAGACATAGGAGGAGGTTATGTGGACACAGCTTTTTACTGTCAAATGGATGCAAACCTAGCAGAGGTCAGATAAAATCCTGATTTTTATAGCCGCATTGGAAGGTGGGGAAGGTCAACATAATAGTGTGTTGTGCTCCCAGGCTGAATCTCACCTGCTTACATTACACTTTCACATGTTAGTGAAGCATTTGCTGCAGGCTGTTGTTTTTATTGTCTGGATGGAGATGCTCTTTCCCCCCACTCACCTTCCTCCTTTTTCCCACAGGCTGCGAGAACACCACCGTGCTGCAATTAAGGTGATTCGTAGGATGCAGTATTTTGTGGCCAAGAAAAAGTTTCAGGTGAGTTGGGAATAGAAAGCTCCTTTTCTAAATAAGCTCTTTTATTCTCCTGATTCATTATTTCTTTTAGAAACTTAAGAGAGACTAACACAATTCATTTCAGTAATGGTGAGCTACACCCACTATTCTCTCCCTCCTTCAATAGGGTGGTTGTTTAGCAGCAGGTTAGTCAACTGTGGACACACTGGAAATAGGCTAACCTCCTGAAATGCAGCCTGAATTAAAATGTTATTTTCTCCTAATGGACTTGACCCTTAACCCTCTGTTATCGCTGTCTCTTTCTCGCAGTGCAAACATTCTCATATGTCTCCATTAATTCTGAACTGTATGTTACTGTCATGCTGAGTCAGTAGGATTAGAGACTAAAGTACTACCTCAGCCTTGTTTCTGTCTTTTACTCCATGATAATGAAGTCCTGATAAGAAACTGGGGTGGAAATTTGTTAGTGTATTGAAAGGTTTCTCCTTCCTTTTCCCTTCACCCATCTGCATAGGTAGGAGACCTCCTTCCGAGTTTGTGAGATACTGGTTCTCTTTAATCCTCTAGCCCTCACTGACATACGTTTTCTGTGTGCCGCTTCACTTGCTGTGATATTGCCATATCATAAGCATTTAACAGTAGCTAATTAACCTTGTTGCCTGGTCTGCATAAAAAATTTTGACTGCAAACTTTCTGAGAATGTGGTTTCTAAATCAATTTCATTACTCCAGTAAACATCCATGTGTCAACAGCCTTCAGCTTGATTTAAACCAGGTGAATATATATATGTAAGAAGTATATTACTTTAATTAATAAGGGACAATCCCTGGAGAACAGGCTTCACAACTGAAAAATGCAAAGAAACAGAGGGGCTTAACTGCCCCATCCATTTTCATATATGACTGCAGCACTACTGCTTATGATAGACTGAAAAGCTTTCCTGCTCTTAATCTATCTCCCCCAAAAAGGGGGGTGAGGGTCCTTTTTCTTTCAAATATTTGAAGGGCACAAAAGTTTAGGATCAAAAAGATGATGATGATGACTAACAGTCCACGAGAACACCATTTCTGTAAGGTGATGCTTGCTGCTACTTCAAAACTGTGATTCTGACTTCCTCATCGGAATTTAGAAGAACTACCTGAATCCTTTAGCAGTTTCTTACTTTCAGTCTTGTTATTTTTACTAAAATTCACAAGCTAATTTATGGCTAAGGTTGCCTGAGCTTTTCAGAAATTTGTTTCAGTTATGTATTCAGACTGTCACCACGTAGGCTGAAATCTCCCGTGTCCGGGGTCACAGAGGGAGCGCTTACAGAAAGTTTCTGCTAGCATATTTCACCTGGTTTTTTATTAGATTAAAATTAAGAAAGGCACAATGTCCGGACTACTTGAAAATAATTTTTATAGTCATTTTGTTGAGAATGTCCTTAACACTTGCTGGTCAGCACTTGTAACTTGGCAAGGGACACGGCCCATTCCAGTGATGTGTCCCCCGCTGTTTTGTGAAAACCTGCCTAAATGTGGCCAGTTACACTAAACTTTGATTTATTCTCATTCTAAAACCTGATTGTGATCCTTTGCTCTGTGGTAATTACTGAATCGTTGCGCTCATAAATTTAGATCATAAAATATTTGCCATGATATTAACTAAACTGCTTAGAAACAAGAAATCTGCACATTATATATCTGCTTCCCAAATGGTATTTGTCAAAAACAGATTTTGAAAATGCCTGAACACTGTGTGCAACATTATCCACCTGGCAAATAAATGAAACTCCCCTGCGGCAGATGACTTGACAGAAGCTGAAAAAGCATTTGACAGAATAGAAAGGGACTATTCATTTCATACTTAAAACTTGTTTGTACTCAGTATCCCGGTTGCTAATCTGGCCTCTCAGTTGTACTCTCACTTTCACATCTGCAAAAGACCTGGTCCTGACCATCTACAAAATCCCTCAACAGGATTGTCTCTCATCCTTCTTTAGCAGTCTTTCTTCTTCCTGAGCTATCAATATTAGCTGTTACTAAAGAACTAAAAATGTCAGTCAAGCTGAAGTGAAAAGTACCTCGAGTCGCTCCTGCGTCCAAGTGATGCGCTGCTATTTCTGTCAGAAGCAGAAACTTCCAGTAGGATCGTATGGGGGATATCTGATATTTCTCCATAATTTCTGAGTACAAGGTTATGACCGAGTTTAAGAATTCAGAGAGCACGGGAGGTACGGTTTTCAAAAGCACCCAAGTAAATTAATGCACAAAGTCACCTTGAAATTCAAGCCACAAGGTGCTTTTGAAAATCTCTCCTGTAATTAAGAGATAACGACTGTCATTACCATTTCCTCAAAAGTATGTTGTAAATCTGCTTTGTGCTATTGTATGCACATAAAACAGTCATAAGAAATTAGAATGTTTAAACATGAGCCAAATAATGACTATACGGTTTCTAATAACCAGTCCAACACAATATATGAAATTAAGGTAAAGCAGAAGAGGCACTCTAAAAATTTATCTTTCAGCATTTAAGAGGTCTCCATAGCTGTTTTCTGGTAGATATTTGCCTTCTAAGCTTTTTATGTTTATGTGCAATATATCTTCCTAAAACAAAATTCAGAGTTTGTTTCTATAACTATTGAAAAAAACCCAGTTGAAGTCCATTGGACTATTCATGTTTAAAATTAGCTGGAACATAAGTAATTGCAAGGCCAGCACTTAAAAGGAGTAATTTTTAGAGATGCCTCTGAAGCTTTTGAGGAGGGGAAGGATAGGAAGAAGGAGAGGAAGAGGAAAATTTTGCAAAATAGGTCTCAGCATGAACCCAACATGGTTCTTAAACTATACCAGCTGTTTGCAGGATACACCTGTTTGCCTAAATTTGTGTAGATACTTTTTTTATTTAAGAACTCAATTAATAACAGGGGGTGATGGCACCACAAAGACAAAAGTCAGTTAGAAAGCAGAGACTTCCTGTTTAAAAAAAATTAAATAAAATAAATAAAGTGAAGTTAAACAGGGATACAAGGAAATTTCAAAGGACATGAAAAGCAGTTCTTTGTGAAACATTACACTTGGGCACCATTTCCTCTTTAAAAGGAGGAGAGAAATTTATGCTGTATTTTAAAGTCCAGGTTTGAATACAGTCCATATGATGATGTCCATGTACGAACCAAGCATGATATTATAAAGAATTAATACCTTTTTATGGATGTGTTTATGCTCTTGTAAAGTCTGTAGGGCTGTTTCAAATTGTGTAGGAAAGATTATATTCTGCTAGTAGTCAATACAAGTCCTGTGCGTCAGTTAAGGTGAATGGCTCACGGTTAAGGAAGGATTCTGTAGATTATGGGGAAAATGGTACTTAAAAATGAACGGTTTTCTAGGCTTTGCTCACTCCACCTGCCAAAAATGAATTTAATATATTAGTTATAAATCAGATGTCTTTGGCACAGTCTAATCTTACAACCGAATTTCAGAAAGAAAATCACCATACTCAGTTATTCCATTAGCTGGATTCATGAGTAAATAAAATTTGTCTTCCAATTAGGAAAGTTTTTAAATGTCTTAAGGCTTACACACATGGATACAGCTGTGATATCCATCACAGATCCAAAGACCAGGGGTTTGATCTGATTTCCCATTGTCATTTTGAAATCTTTTTTTTTTTTTTTTCTCTGTGTAAATTCTTCCTGTTGAGTAAATCGGTTTTCTTCTAAAATAGGTTTTTAACTTGTGTTATGTTTTTCACCATGGCAAATAATCTACACATAGCATAAACTAAAAATACAGGTTGGACTTCCACTGATGATGGGAGTAACTGTTGCCGGGTTTGTTATAATTCCACTGGAAAATCTTGCACTTACAGTCTTACAGTTCACCATCTTACGTAACTTGTTTGTTGTGATATGAATCATGAGTTGTATGTGTAGTCTTTTCTAATCTCCATACTGGGCTGTACAAACAATGTAGTTCAGAGTGTCATGTGCTTCAAATGATGTTCTACCCATTTTATTTGACTATTATTTGGCTACATTTCTCAGAAATTCCCCTTGCACTGATTCCTCTCTCCCTTTCCCGGGTCTGCCTCCCTGGGCATGCAGTTACTAGGGAACAGCAGCAGCCAGTGGTGCACGTCTAATATTTGGCGTTGTCTTTTGCGCCTTTTGCAAACTTTCATATAAGATAGGGAAAATTTTAACTCATTTAACATTTTGGCCATGAGTAGTGGTTAATTAGCAGAGGGACAAAAGCAAAGATGAGAAGTTAAGGAAAGCTGTGGGACTGGCTTCTACTTTCGTTTCTTCAATACTCACCCATTGCCTGCTGCAGGTTTTTTTCCTTTTACAAAACTAACATATTGTCAACATCAAGAGTTATTTTCTCTTGAACTATCAGATTTCAATATGAAGTAATTACAGAATAATCAGTACTGACTATTAAATACACTTTCCTACTCAGAAATTAAGCTTCATTCATAAATTCTATTTATTCCAGATTTTCAGTTCCTGTTTTAAAGAGAAAGAAGCAGCCCTGTAAATGAAAAACAGGCAGGAACATACCTACTTTTTCTACTGTCAGACACCTGCATCAGAGCACGAGGATGGCAGGAGAAAGCTCTGCAGCTTTATTCTTACTGAACAGCTTTTCTGAATCTGGATTTTTCAAGCCAATCTTGCAGATTTCTCTTTTGCTTATTTATAGTACAAAAATATCCAAGAATTCTTTTTTCTTTATATCATCATGTTTACAGTACTAGTCCATGGAAAGACTTATGGGCTTATGCCATCATTGGATCATATTTCTTTCTTTATGGATGTTAGTTATGATTTATATGTGTGTAGGCAGTTGGGGTTCTTGGGAATTCTTCTGTGTGCTCTTTGGTTAAATTGAAACAATTCCCATTCCTGTTTAGCATTCCACTAGAGAGCATCTCACATTCACCCAAGGTTTGTAGTTGGCTTTGGGGAATATGGCAGACTAAAATATAATTAGTTTGATGAAATTATATTATTGAAGTAATGATTTTTAAAGTAATGATTCCTAAAATGTGGGAGCTACCTTCCACACAAGTGCAGGGGACTACATGAAGGTGCCATGGCCTGTTTTTTATGTCATATCCCACTTTCCTTTGGCTTAAAAAGAAGGTATTTGTGGCATGGAATTGAGGAAAAACCTGCAGCATGTGAAATAAGGTTAAGCAGTGCAGAGACATCTGCTTCTGAAGTACAGGTAGCAAAATATTTCTGAGACCTCAAATGGGATACAAATCCTGGTATGTTAAAAGCTACCGCTGTAAACTCTTTTCCTTGTTCTCAAAAGATGCAAGAAAGGAAATATTGTAACTCAGTGTTATCAAGGTTTTTACCAAACCCTGAAAATTATCTACAGAGTATCTATAGACAACATAATTAACGAGTAAGAAACACAGAATAATAGAATAGTTTGAGTTGGAAGGGACCTTCAGTAGTCATCTAGTCCAACCTCCCTGCCGTGAGTAGGGACATATTCAACTAGACCAGGTTGCTCAG
>VZTL01096785.1:0-12459 GCA_013400535.1 Scopus umbretta | reverse complement strand
AGCCAAGGTCAACCCACCACACCGCCATAAGATTGCTGTCTGTGGATTAAATGGGATATTCACCTGAGATTCAGGAGAATCCACACAGTAAAGGATTTTGAAGTATATGCTAAATGCTTTATGCAGGATCCTGTGACAGATACAAAAGTTTAAGTATTTACTTTTTATGTGACATTGTGTTTAAAACATGTCAGAGAAAAAAAACTTTCTACTAAAAGTTCTGTGCTGTGTCAGGTCAGCCTTTCTGTATCTGAATAATGCCCTTTAAATGTACAGATATTGTTGATTTGGGGATTTGGGATTTTTTGGTGAAACAACTACGGCATGTCAGATTTACAGATTTATGTTCAAATACTGCAGTTGGTAGGTGAGAATTACCTTTGAGGAGAAGTTTACCTCCTGTTACTTCATGTTTCCTTATCCTAAAAGGCATTTTGCAATCTAAACTGAAATCATTTCAGATTAAAAGCAGTGAAAAAGTCTGGAGTCCAGTTTCCATGATAAAGAGTCCCGGCTTGAAGTATACATGTAAGTCTGGAGCACACAACAATTGAATCTACTACAAAATGGCCACTGTCTTCAACAGAATGAAATTATTACATGTATAGAAAATACTGGAGATTATTCAGGTATACACATTGCCTATTAAATCCAAGAAACTCCACCGACATCAGAAGATGATTTCCAAATATGTTCTCTATGATCTGTCCACAATTGTGAGTAACCACTGGCAAAATGCAAGTAGCAAATGTATAGTCAGAAATCGACCATCCAAATTATTAAAAATAAGTAAACTAGGACATCTTATTTCTCCCCACCCACAAAACTTGGCTTTGTAGAACAGCTATAAATTTTATCTTTTGTTGTTGCTGTTGTTGTCATCTTAGCTGTAGTAGTGCCTATTCCCCAGCACTCCCATCCATTTGTCATTTCATTTTCCTCCAGCTAGTGATTTATGCTTTTCCCTCTGGCTAATAGTGTCTGATTTCAATTACTTCACTTCCTTAGAAGTTTGGTTCCTACAATGAATTGAGAAATTGCCATTTTCTTTATTACCCTGGGCACTTATTTTAACATAAGCTTCCCCTGTATCATGGCATCTCAGAAAGACTTGTGCCTGCTATCTAAAATTGCCTTAGCTGTACCTTTTGCCATTCCCTTTTCTGTTTGTTTTCTCCCTTTCAAAATCCTGAAACCCTTTAAAAACTCTAGTTTCAAAAACAGCTTTATGTGACACATAAACATGTGAAAACCTTTCCGTGTCAATTAAAAAGATACTGGGACAGTAGCAATGTAAGACCAGTAGCAATGTAAGACCAGGAGAGAACATATGAGCTCCAAAAACTTGACTGCACAGTGGGAGGCACAGAAACATCCATGGAGTACCTGCTCCTGCTTACTCCCACACACCATAAGGTATCTCCCCAAACTCCCCTAACAACCTTAAACCTGTAATAAAATACCCACAGGCACAACTCCAAAAAAAAGATGGAGAAAGCAGGTGAATTCAAGGACATTGTTAATGCTCCACATCCTTTCCCTAGCAGGGAAACTGTAAGACAAAAGAGATCCAAGGCAGTGTTCCCACCCTACACAGCTGTGGAGGGAACCATGAAGGCATGAAACATAGGCTGGCCAGCTACTGCTCCTCTGAGCTGGAGAAAACTTCCCACCAAGCTCCAACCACAAGAAGAATTTTTCAATCAGTTTCTTTTTCAGGTTCACATTATATTTCTAATTGTGTGTGTGAAATGTACTAATTAGAAAACTTCATCAGCTCATACGTAGTATCTCATAAAGCTTAATTATCCTGCAGGCAGTGCTGGGCATTATTTATCCCTGTCAGCACTGAAGGTGTATTTTGTTAATATACAGTTTAATAGGAGTCTCCCCTGGAATAAACTTTAATCCCTTGGCATATATCTGGCAAACCTGTGACCTATGTTGGGAAGTGCTCTGTATACAGGCTAATCTACTTGCCTGAAGAGGTATGTTAAAGCAATGCTGCAGCACTACTTACCTACAGTGCAAACAATTCACAAGGCTACTTCCATTCAGAACTAGTTCAGTTTGCAGAAATGATGTAGGTAAGCTGACTTGAATGGTTGAAGTCCTTCCCTGTCCGCCCCCAATTTCTCCCTGAATGACAGCTTTTCCACCAAGTGACACAACTAGCTATGAGAGAATATTTCAGCACGGAGAAGCAGATAGAAATATGGAGACATGGTAACTGAGGGATCTGCACTGAGGGCAGTCAAAGAAGAATGACGTGAGGCCAGTCCAACCTTTCTCTCCAGTTAAACATGTAATGAGGGTATATCTTATCAAGTAAATCCTGCTTACTAATATATCACTTAACACAGCAAGCTAGGAGCTTATTTTTAAGCCTTGTAGCTATGACGGTGGCTCTCAGCTGAAGAAGAGAGACTCAAAGAAAGTGTGCAGTGGCATGAGTGAGTAAAGGAGTGGAAAAAGATTAATGTATGAAAGATCTGGGATGGGTCCCAGTTTCAAACACACTAACAAGTCTGCCATATGTGCTGTCATCTGAGCTGACTGACAGCTCGCTCTGTGTCCAGTCTGCCAAGCTATGAAGAAACTGAAACAAAAGTACTGCCATCAGATGTATAGGTAAAAAGGGTTAAAACAGGAGATAAATATTTCAAAAGCCCAGTAATTTGTGCTCCTAAATCCTTTGTATGCTTTTGACAGTCTCCCCCAAAAGACATTTCACGTTTCTAGAAGCAGATTTATGTATGTCTGTAGGTTTGATAAAGCTTTTAAGGGTGTAGGAGCAGCTAATGTTTTGAAAGTGGAACTGAAGAAAAATAAAATTTAAAATTTTTAACATAATCCCTACTTTTCTAGAAGGAAGAAGAGAGAAAGCCAGCACAATGCAAACTGTGCATGTCGGAATTTCTCTCTCCCTGTGTACTGTAATTAATCATAGAATGATAGAATCATTAAGGTTGGAAAAGACCTCTGAGATCATCTAGTCCAGCTGTCAAAAAGCTACTTGTGCAGAAGGCTGGGCTTCATCCCTCTCATACAGAAGTCAAGTGTTTATTGTTGTTAATTATCTCGACACTAAAGATAGGCTCTATGTGATTAGGTCTGAAGTCCGGAATAAAGCAGAAAATGAAAGCTGTCAGTGAGATGCAGAGCAGTTATTAAGGGCTCCTGAGCTGCCTGCCATGCCTCTAACTCCATGCTGTCATTTCCAGCCACTCCTCCTTCCCCCGTGACGTAAATCAGGAATACTCTCCTGAAATCAGGGAAACAGCAGGAGATTTAAGGCTAGAGTAAGGGCATGGAGAATCAGACCTGTCTTTCCAAGAGCTGTTCAAGAGAGACAGCAACCTGAAATCCATTGGAGCCAGTGAGAATTCAAGAAGCAATGAGTTCAGTATAAACCTCTGAGACTTTTCCTTCCATAGTCCCTGTTGATATTACTGGTCTTTATATATAACAATTCCCTCTAACCTTAAACAATTTCAGAGGGGTATCTCTGCCTGTAGTTTTAATAGGGGAGAGAAATCATCATGCATGCGGAAACATCTCTTTAAGTACCCAGGAAAACAAAAGTTAATCAATGGGAATATAATCTGATTTGTTGCACAGAAATTCTAATAATTCCCCTTGTTTCTTTCCGTCCTTTATGAGAAGGGCAGCTGAACAGTCTGACAAGCCCTGAGTTTATTAACAGATGCCCTTGGAAGCCCAAGGATCTAATGACTGTGGTGCAGAGAGCTGGGACCATTCAGCCTTATTTTTATACTATATCACATAAACCTACAGTGCTTCTATTGCCAGGTCACTTCAGCTCCCTGTGCATTTACTTATACATTAATTATGGGAGCAAAATAGGAGCAAAATATCTCACAAGGGTGTATCAAAACTTAATTCATCAGCGTTTCTAAAACATTTGAGACATGCAGATGAAAGTTTATACATTAAGTGTATAAATAGTTGTTACTTTCATAACCATTTGCAAGGACTGGTTGCCCTCTGCCTCTTCTACTATGCTTGTATTTCAGCTGCTTTGTGAATGGTCCTCAGCAGATGCAGCCTCAGCCTGGTTGCCTGGTTCCCGTGTGTGCCAGGAGAGACACTTAAATATTGGACATTTTTCCATGGCCACTAGGAGCAGTCCTTTTCTTGATGCATCATATTACTGCCATGGAGCAAGATGTTTAACGTTGTTATTGCAATCTTTCTGTCAACCACTGACTGACAGCTACAAGGGTTGGGTTCAAATTTAAAGGGATCACTAATAAAATGCCAGCTGGAGCATCTGCTCAGAAACCCAGGGAAAACAAAATTCAATTTTCTGCCTTGACTTTCTCCTAGGCAAGCGAATCAATTAGCTTAACAATATTATCTTAAAGGGAGGAAAGATGGAGAAAAAAAAAAAAAAGAGAGATAAAGAGAGCAATGCATGACATCTAATTCCAGAAGTATAACAATATCAGGCAACCCTTCCTTCCAAGGCAGGCATTTGCCCAGCCCAGTGCCCTCCCCCTGCAGCAGCACTGCAACTCCAGCCAGCTATATTCACAGCTCTTTTCTTTCTGCGGCTCTCATAGGTGTGGAGAGCGCAGGGCAAAGGCTTTTTTGGGTGCCCACGTTAGGACTCTATTCTAGTCTGCCCACCTCCCAGGACAAGTTCAGGCTCAGAGCAGCTTTAACTCACTATAATGGAGAGTCCACTCTCCATATCCTACTGTTTTCACAACCCTTCTGCTAAGGTAGCTAATAAAAATGTCTAAATCTATTCTTACTCAGTAAAATGTCATAATTTGCAGAGTGGGGGGAGATCTTGGTATATATTTGTCTGATAGTGAGTTGCATATCACCCCATGCCCCAGCATGTTAATATATTCGGTTAAAGAACAGGAGAGAGAAAATGATAAACAGACAGGTATACATAATCCTTACTCAGATTATTTTATCTACCTTAACCTGATTTTGAATCTGAGCTGAGGTCGTTGGATCTTTTCTCATTCTTCCAGACTTTCTCATAAAGTACCACAACAGTCAAGATAATATCACCAAGCTTATTCTGTATGGTACCCCAAGAATTAGTTGGGCCTGATTTCTGGTCCATCATGGCTCAAGCTGCATTTGAACCAGTGAACTGGGAGTCACAGACTTGTTTTCTAAGCATTACTAGTCTTTTGAGTCATCCACCTCCTGGTTTATCATGGAAAATAATTATTCATTGTCACTATAATTGTTCTGATCCATAATCAGGGGAAAGCAATCCTGGCAGATGGTCTAGGACAGTCTAGGTACAGATAAACACCACACAAGATTATGAAACTCCCTGTGCTGTAACCTTTCGTATTATGAAAGGATTATTCAAAACTGCATAATACTCCAATAAATAAGAAAATGGGATTCACCTAAGCATTAACTGCTGCCAAAAGAATACATTGAAGATACTGAAGATTTCAAACATTCTGAAATTATTGAAAAATACTACGCCATTCTGGACCAGTATTCTTCAGAATAAAAAGGGTAAGGGATCATTTCTTAACACAGAAAAAAATATCAAGAAAAAAATAGTGTTTTAACAAAGGCTATCTGGTGCTACTAGGAGCCTTTTTAGTGTTTAGAATTATGTTTTGCACATGTGCTAACACTTTATACAGGTCTCATTTGCCTTTCTAGAGTGCAGCCAAAAGACATCCAGTCAAGCTTAACTACAATCATTCTTAATTTAGGTCTGAGGCAGAAAACCACCAACAGAAATTATCAAAACCTGAATTACAGGATTTCATCAAAAGAAAAATTCTCATTCATGAGCTGTTGAAATTCCAGCCTGTTTTTTTCATTTCTCTACAAAGCAGCATTTGTGCTTAATATGCCTGGGTTTGGTTTGTGGTTGATCTTTAAGCATAAAAAGCCTGATATTCATCAGTGCCCAGAACTTCAGCTGGACTCCAGCAGAGGTGCAGTATTCATCCTTCTTGGAAAACAAGCACTTATTTGAATGAATTGTGTGTCATCGCTTCTGTAATTTCTGCATTCTGAATAACCTAACCTTCACAGCTAAACCCTGATGCTCTGAAGGTTGTGTCCATATGCTACTGGAAAGGTAATTCACCCTGGATTAGGAAAAAAAGGTCTCCTATTTCACCTGTGACCCTTCCGTCACAATGTGTTAGCACCAGCTGTGCAGGGTAAGTAATTGTGTGGGGCTGGAGGCTGAGCAGGTGACTCCCAGCTGCTCCAGACCCCAGCCCGTGCCGACGGGCAGGGTCATGCCTGATTTCACATAAGCAGAGAAGTCTCAGCACACTTAGTGCTTTAGCTTTCTCCCTGCCATTGTGCTGAAAATCTGTATCCTTAATTTTTCTGTTTCTCTTGAGCAGCTATAAAGCAGGTGGGTGAAACAGACGGGAAATCGGATACCCTTTTAACACACTCCAGTGGAAACTTGCAGGCTAGTGTTTCAGATCTGAATTATATAATGAAATTAAATGGTAAGAAAAAAATAGCAGCTTTAAACGCAGAACACCACAAAGAAAATTATGTTTATGTGACCATTTCTTTTCTCCACAGTGCTATCACTGGTGCCTGACTGGGAGGTGGACAATGTGCTCAGATATTACAGTGATGATCATGAAGGGAAACCTATAAAGGATGGAAAAAATGAACCCTAGTGCTCCCAAAAATGCGTATGCAACTCCTGCCCAGTGCAATAGATACGGACTATGAAAGATGGGAGAGGGGATCCCAGTCTACCTTCCAGGAGACCAAGTATCTTCATGACAGAGCCCATGGCATCAGTCAGAACTATTAGGATCAAGATGAAAGCATTAACTTTTCATTACTGCAGGTATTTCTCCTGCTTCAAGAGTAAGGTCAGTGGAAGAAAGCAGATGTCTGTGCTGTTTACCATGTTTACAAGTATCTGTGCTGCCTGTACTATAGGTAGCCAGTAGTAGAACTAGAATTAGGTCTCAGGTCTGTTGATTCCTTTGTCACCTCCAAAGAAAGCCATCTCAAAAGTTTTCCAGATATAAATGCTCACACAGTTCTCCTTGCTCACTTCCCAAGGGCTGAATACTTGCAGTTCTCATTGCAACCAAGCCTTCACCAGTCAAGTATTCCTATTTGGATTAATTTTAGCCTTAATCTAATTGCATATCACTTCCCAGTTTTGCATCTCAAAGATGTTGCACTTTGCAGAATGGAGAGCTTGAGGAATTTTCAACTGTTTTAAAAGGCACATGCTTTATGTTGTAAGAAATACAGAACTATTGAAATAATTTGAGCTACACTGATTTAACCTATCTGCTTAAGCCAAACAATAAAATCCACTCTTCAGTTTCACCCATGCCTAAGGACTGTTTTTGTGAAAATTCAATAAACATGAAATTGATACCGTTTTCCAGAAGCATTATGAAGTGGGGAGATGTAAGTGTTATCCAAAAGCTACTTTTATGGTAAACATTTCATTCAGCTCTCCTTTCAGAAAACCAATGCATTGCTAAAAAGTTGTCTACAGGGACCCAGGAAAGTGGTGGATTTTATTCCTCTTAAAACCTGGGGGGGAAAGCCCTCTATAAAATGTTGATACTTCTGCATTCAAGCATTTTTGACGGAATCATTACTACTGCTTCTTAGCCCAGTGAATTAAGTGACCTTCTGTATCCCTTCTATTTATTTCATTTTATGCAATTTGTAAATAATAATGCTGTGGTTCCTCATAATGCCATGAAAACTATTACTAGTTTGGTAATCTATATAGGAATCTGCAAATCTGATTCTCTAACAAATGAAATTATTTAGGAAAGTCATCTGATAGGTTTTTCAACTTTAACCTAAAACCTCTCTTACAGAAAGAGAAATTTAAATATTTTTTCTTTTTAATTCTGAAGTGACATCTTCAGAAGGTACCTAGCTTGTGTCATGTACCATTAAAGTTTTGATCTCATACCTGTTGAAGTTAATACATGTCTTACTACTGATTTCAATGAGATTCACCTCTGACTATTAATCTATAATGATGGTTACTAGCTAGTTTTTTACTGGTTTATTTAAAATCATAAAGCATAAAGCGGTATTTTGCTGAACATATCATTAAATGCAAAACAAACTTGATTTCCCTACTACTACCACCAAAAAGCCTTGTAAGATAGTAGTCATTATACACAAATCATGCAGATATTCATGTCCATTTATTACATTCATTGCCCTTAAACAGAGACAGAAAGAAGGAGAGACAAGGTGATGCCTATGATGATCTTTAGGCTTTCTGAAAATTGCCTGCTTCCAACACTTAAATAACTGAGTTCTGTGTCCCAGAACTCATGAAAATCTCCTATTAAAGTCCATTGAATATTTTGCCATGGACATGAAATACTATCTGGAACTACACAGCTGTAGGTGAGGATACTGTTTTTCATTAGTCTTCAACAGAGCCCAGAGGCGCTTAAGTCGCTGGGAAATTTGCTATCAATTTCAAGTGGGCAGCTTTGTCCCAGTAGTTTCATAAAGCTCCTTGCAGAAGTAGGGCCTATTACAGCTTGACAAGAGTAATTTACATGCAACTAATTTGTAATCATGTGGCAAACTATCTATCTGTGGCAAACTGTCTATCGGACACTTCCTTAATATGATTTTCTCCTTGATTTAAATAGAGGCAAATTGAATATTTCATAAACTTTTTTTTTTTTTTTAATGACTGCTATTTTTAGGCAAAGAAAACTGAATTTTAGTCTATGGAGCCTAGACAGTTGAGTCATCTGACTATTTCAGGAGAAAAAAAATGCTGACGTAATGCTATGCCACAGATTATTCAGCTGAGTGCTTATGTATTTACAGGTGCCAGGACAACAGAATGTATAGTGCAGCATTCAGATTTAAGGATTATTCTTCTCTTTAAAACAGTGCTATAGGAGGACCTATTGTCTGTTTACTACCAGGAGTCTGCCTATGAGTAGCGCCCGTTTCCATCTTCCTTTAAACCTGTCTTGCTGGCTACTCGCACTGGCAGAAGACAAACATATTCAGAACTTGAATGAAGATAAGAAGGGGGCAGGACAAACACTGAGCAGTGATAGGAATTTTCATAGGAAAAAATAATTACTATCTACCAAAAGTGTATTTCTGCTCTTTCTTATACTACCCAGTTCCCTGTCATCTGAGCTTTAAATTAAAAAAGTTTCAGCTTTGCCTGATATATTTTACTGTAAACAAACACTCAGCTACCATGACAACCATGTTACTTATTGTAATGCTTTTAACTCTTAGCAATGGGCAGGGAAAGCTTTGTTTGCCTTCTATAATTTATTTAATCCTTCCGCTATTCAGTTCTGCAGCCAGTGAATCAAATCTTTGCGGCCGTTCTCATTTTAGTCCAACTCCACTGCAACAACCCTCGTTCTACCAGAAATTAAATTCCATCCTTTGTTTTCAATGTGCAAAAACAAAGCAAAAATATTGCAAAGTAGGAGACATATGGTAGGTGCATTTAGCTACTAGATACCTCTTTTGTTATTCTATATGAATAGCCTTGATGCTTCAGCTTTAAGCAGTACTCTGGTGCCGTGGCTGTGAATCAGAGGCAGCTCACATGTTGGGCAGCATCAGAATGGGTCACTGTTTGATGGAGCTCCAAGAAACACCTACATGCTGCAGGAAACAGTGAGTCAGATGTCAGCAGCTTCCCTTCTAAAACACCACAAAGCAAATGCCTTGGTATGGTGCAAGGGTGATGGATTAAAAATTAAGTTAAAGCTTGAGCTAGATCATTTCAGATCACATAGCTGTTACAGCCATTGCAGCCTGAGATTATAACCTGCCTGTACCGAAAGCTGTTATAGAGCATTTGGCTCAGTAAGAGGTTACTTCTAACTAGTGAAGACTCTAAAGCCTTTTGGCCCATGGGGATTCCCACTGAGGTATTGTGCGGGCATGGTCTGCTTGGGTGTCTTGGCGTGATGTCCTTAGGTACTAGCCTGTGTGTCATCACCACATAGCACAGGAGGGAAACAAGACTTCAGGATTTTAAATGAGGTTTATGAAGCTCTGGTGGTGGTGGGCCCCACCATTCCCAAGGTATAAGGTTATACTGAGGTGTGAGGGCCTTGGTTTTGACCAGTTTGTTTTGCCTAATATCTCTTGCATTTTTTCACACAAACATGGGTGCACTCATGGACATGCCTGTCCTCTGCATAACCAGGAATAACAAGCTCAATGCCTGGAGTAAGCTCCCACTCTAATGTTATTCCTCAGATTCCCCCTTGCAGTCTCAAACAGTTGTCTTCTTGCTCATAGCCTGCCTGGTGTTGGGCTGTGTGGGTGTTCACCCTAACTCCAAACAATCTAAAAATGGGTCTAGCATGAAACTCAGTTGCAGGGTTTTGAGAAACCACGTTTTGCAGCATCACATGTCATTACAGGTGTGGAAGAACCATCCAGCTTGATTTCTGTCATGACCTTCATAGACTCCAAAAGTGAGGGCGGCAAGAAATAATCTTCATCCACTTGAGAGAAATGGAGGCCCTGATTTCAAGGGTGTTTGACACTGAGGGTCTAGGAGGATCTGGGCCCCATCCTTCACATGTTTCTGCTCACATAGCATGCACACTGCGGCTCTGTTTACCGTAATGATTTTCTTGTGATCACCAAGGCAGATTATTTCTCCACCCTACTGTAGGTAGGATGAGAGAAAGGAAGAGAAAAGGTCATGTTTAAGTGTTTGCATCAAATAATCCATCTCTGGTTTAATTTACTGGTTTACGTATACTTACTATTAGCTAGAGACTTTTTGGTGATGAACACTCCTTTGGACAGGCTGCAGTCTTGACCTCTAGTAGTGTTTGTAATGTGTGAAAAAATCACTATTAGCCCAAGTATTCTCCAAGGAAATATTTCATATATTGCTGCTTTTGCTTGCACTCTGTGACAAGCTACACTATAAATCTCATGTTACATACGTAAGGACAGAGCATGACTCCTGTAACTAGCCTCACACTCTCAGCTGCTTATTTATTGCATTACACATAAATTGCAGCCTGAGAATTATCCAGTAAGAAAACTCACAAATCTAATAATTAACAGCTCCAGGACTTTGCAACCTGTCAGTCAACAATTCAGGAAAAGTGGAACTCTTCGTATTATTGTTCAGTGAAAATCCTGTTCCCTCCATTGCCTACAGGAACTTTTTAGCATCACAGAGCTTGCATGGAACAGTGGCTGTTTTTACTCCTGGTCCCCTTACACAGGCTCATCTGATGCACTCATTCATGCGGTATCTGTAAGCCAATCCCAAAATGGCTGCAGGGAAAATGTTTCTTCAATGTCAATGCTTTTGCTGTAAGACTGTATAAAATTAATTTGGAATTGACAGTGGTAGCGGTAGATCAGTGCTAAAACAGAAAAAGCAACACAGAAAATAAATATATAAGTGCCTAATCTTTGTAAATAGAAATTATCCAGAGTAATTCTTTTTCTACCAGTCTCTTCCATCAAGAAAAGAGGCTTAATAAAAAGACCTATAACCAAAAGAAAAGGTTTTACAGGATCACCCAGCCACTGGCTGTGCTTTGTTTTCTGTGGTGAGAACACGCATGAACAGTTTAATGTGCCTGTCACACACCATTTGTGTTTAATGTACCTTTGAAACATACTGCAGGATTCATTCATAAAGTCTTCATTCATGTGGACATTCATGTGGACTTTCTTCTGGGCCTTTCATTACCTGAATCTGGTACATCTTGTCTAAACACAAATGTGTGATGCTTCCATTTAGTACTGAAGGTGAAACTCCTCTTCGCTTCGCCAAACTCACCTTGCATTTCTGCCTTAAAATAAACACAGCTTTCAGTTCATTTCCTTCAGGCAAGTATACTTCATGATTTAAAGGTACTGGATCTCATGGATTCAAGACATTGGTTTTAATTTTGCTCTCTACGGTATGCCTGTCTATATACAGTTGTGCAGTAGCAGCCAGTAAAGGGATTTCCTGCATGCTTACTGTTCTTTAATGACCTTTAATTCTCTTAAAATTAATTCCATCAGAATGCTGCCCTGCCTCAGGGACCATGCCATTGGGACTGTTCATCTCAACCTTTCTGTCCACAGTTCAGTCTCTGAACAACAAGAGAGCACCAAATCTGCAAAGTATCATGCAAAAATGGAGAAAGACAAAAGCATCTCACACTGTCATTGAGGAAAAAAAGAAATTATGGAAACCAGAACTCAGGTTTGATGAAGTGAGCAAGGGAAAACCTGTTTTTTTCAATATAACTATTTGTAGATCAAAAAACTATCTAAAGTTTCCCTTGGATGGATTTTCAAGTTCTCCATGTGCCCAGCACCCAGGAGGTTCTCAAGTGACTACCTTCAAGCTGGCAGAAGCAAGCATGTACAGGCTGTTTCCACAGTGGTCTTCTATAAAAGAAATTCTCACAATAAGCTTCCTATTAATCAAGATTTTGTTAT
>VZTL01096760.1:0-17880 GCA_013400535.1 Scopus umbretta | reverse complement strand
GTCAGCTTTGCCCTTTTGCTGACTTTTTTGTTGGGGAAAAGCAGACCAGAGGGGTACTAACATCTTAAGCTTCTGCACAGCGTGACCTGAAGCTTGTCTACTATTGAGTCTGGAAAAGGTCGTGTGGGAACAAAATGCAGTAAATAATTTTTGCATTAGAAAATGTTGTTAAGCTTTGCTGTTTAGCTCTGACTGTGATACTTAAAGCTTACTTACATCAAACTTGCTCTCATGACCTATGCCAGCCAGGAAGATTACAGTTTTGACAGTATTTGGATGGTTTTGCCCTGGCAAAAGAACATTAGATGACAAACATTAAAGACTTAACATAGGAGTGACTGAAAAAATCCTGTTTCAGCTCCTGCATATAGTCTTTTCTCTACCCTACTGCATTATGGGAATTTGGGTACAGGGGAGCCCTTAGTGTATAGGAGGTATGAACGAAGCAGTGGGCAAAAGAAGAAAGAAAGGGGAAGAAAATGGAAATAGAAACTTGCTGTTGCTTTAAGCAGGTTTTGGAAACAGAAGGATCACCGAAGATACAAAAGCAAGAAGGGAATTTATGATGACAGAGATTTTCAATGCTAACTCAGTGATGCTTATTCCTTACGCTGAATGTATACATGCACTATATTTTATTAAGTCTTTACCTGAGCCCTAAAAGGGGATTTTAATTGTCTCTTTTATACAGATATGTTAGTTATTTCCTGAAATTCTCAGTGGTGAATTAGCTGCCATCCAGAATTCTCCTACCCAGCTGGTCATGTTGTTTTTCTAATCTTGACCTAATTCCTACCTGTTAATTACTGACAGCGTATCATCTCTTTTCTGTGTAACTATTTTGCAACAATGGTTGTTACAACTTTTTCTGTGTTTACATGACCTTCCTTTCTTTCATTCTATAACATATTCTTACATTTTGTTTAGCAATCGTTGACTAATTTACTTTATGGAAAAACTACATATTTAGCACCTAATACTATTTATTTCATGAAATGTTTGCAACTAAGAATGTTTTAGCAGTAGGTTAGAATAACTAAATATGCTATGGTATCCCAACAGAAATAATTCTTCGGTACAGGTGGAATGCTAACCACTACAAATTTTCAGCAAGATACCAAATATCTTTAGTTCAATTGATAGCTTGAGCTAGTTTGCCTTATGGTGTAGTACTAGTTATATTTGCAAGTTACAGTTTTTTTAAGGTTTTCAACCTCTGAGATGTTGCTATATAGATGTCCTTTGAAATGTGTTTCTTTTCCTGGTATTGTTGTTATTGCCTTCAGTCAAAAGTGTGTAGTGTGAATTGCGATAGGGAAGGAAGGAAATATTCTGTATAATAAGAGCAAAAAATGTTTATTTACAGATTTCTCAAGGGTCACTCAAGGAAGACACTGGCAGGGTTTTTTTGCTTAAGGCTGAGTTTGTAGCCTTAGGTTTTTCAACTTTGCTCCCCTTCCCTGCAAAGCTAGGATATACTGAGACCTGAAACGATATGCTTTCTTTTTCTATAATGAGGGCAAATAATTTTGATTAGAATTCAAAAGAAAGGCTTGGGAAGTTAAAAACTGATTCTGTTCCTATTTTTTCTTGTTTCTCGTACAGTAATGAACTTGCATAGAGAACAGTGTTTGTCTGTTCAGGGCCTTACCATTACAATAACACGCAATACCTTTTGATCTACTCATGATCTGGCCATTCCTGTACAAGCTAAGTTTTTTAAGAAACTAGAAAATTATTAGGCCAGGATATTTGCAAGACACATATTTCTTTGCCATATAACCACTTCCTTTTTTATATTTTAAATTAAAATGCTTTTAAAATACAGTGAGTCCCATTGATTAGTCTTGGACAGAAAGAACTGTTGTCTAATCATGAGAAGTGAGCAGTAGGTATTTTCTTTATTTCAATACCAAATATAGAGACTATAAAAAACAAGGAAAAAACAAAGCTACTATAAAGATTATACAAACTATTGAAGAACGAATATAGTAAAGAACATTTGCTAAGTTAATGCTGTTTCATCCATTCGCATTTTTCAGAGAAAAATAATGGCTTAAGAGTTATATTTCAGTTTATCTGGGGGAAGTTTCTTTTATTGCCTTCTAGGCAAAGGCTGACAAGAAATTTTTGATGCATTTGTAGTATTGTTAGAAATTAATAATTCATGTTGGTATTATTATTAAATCGCTGTCAACTAAGGATGACTGATAATCATTTTGCCTAAAGGAACACATCCTGGCAGTATATCTATTTGATATCAAGGTGCCAATTGACTCTTAAATGAAATATTTGGACTTCTTTGACAATTCGTGGATTTTTAAGGATCTATAGTATTTCATGAAGATTTTGACTCATTTTTTGCACCCTCCCTCCCAAGAAAGTATGCACATATGCAGGCACATTGCAATGGTCTGGACACAAAACCTGGAAAGTGTTGTCTGTCCATGCATCAGGTCTTTCGTTTCTCTTACACATCACTGAAAATTTCAGTCAAAATGTACCACTAAAATGTACACTAAAATGTGTACTAAACCTTTCAGAATTACTTCTCTGTCTTTCCTTGTGCTTGATACACTACCAAATCTCTACCAGGGTCACACACAGTAGAATAAGAAGAATAGATCAATGCTGAACTGTCTCAAAAGATTATTGTGGAATTAAACAATGTTCTGATTCAATTTGCAGCACTGCAAGTACAAAACTGTGTGAGAACATAAGATTTTACTACAAATGTGGCTTAAAACTAGAAATTATTTTGACATAGAGATGTCAGATTTTAGAATGATAATGGCAGTTAGGTATAATATGCTTTCTGTGTTTGATGTTGCCTTTTGCTGTATAGTTTTGTTGGGATTTCTATAGCCAGACCCAGGAAAATTTCTACAGAAGTGAAGCAGAGAGAAAAAGCACCTCATTTTAAGCTCATAGGAATATTCTTTCTTTATTTATCTCATTCACCAATTTTAATTCTAGAGAGGTGAATTGCAAAGCAGAGCATAAGACCTCTGCCCAGTGTCACCTGTGTTCAGATCCTTTCATGCTGTTGAAGCAACAAGGCTGAGCTATTGCAACATGGGTTGCACTCTCTGATCTGACAAGACCCTACAACAGCATCATGGATTAAGGTTTTTTTTGAGCTCTGTTTCTTGCTGCTGACCTAGCAGTGCCATTTTGCCTTAATTTCTTATAGTTGTGTTACATTGCAAATATGAAAATATATTAACAGAAATTAAACCGCAAACCTTACTTAAAGGGAGATCTTACCAATTCTGAACATGGTAGCACTGGTTTGTCCACAGTGTAGTTGGCAGCTTGAAATGTGTAGGGCTTTAGTTGCTAGGGCAGCACACGTGTTTACATCTGTCATTTCCAACACGCTACTTCCAGTTTTACTGTAGAGGCCTGGAAATCACAGCACATCATTGTTACTGTTTGGAAGTTGTCCCCTATCCTGCAGGTGTCACGTACCCAAGACTGATTCTGTGAAGCCTGTATAGGAGGATGTGAATGATGCTAAATAATTTTCTGTCCAGAATTTTATTTACCAGCCTTAGATGCTGCTCCAGAGAGAGACATTGTACTGAGCTACAAAAAAGTCAAATTATCAGGTAGTAGCATCCTAAATACCAAAGTCAGCATTACACACACTGCTGCTGATCTCTTGTCTAAATAATTTTGACCACTGGGGGCTAAGCCGAACCTCTTCATGTGGCATGCAAAAGAAAGAGGCATTTGTCATTCTGGTGTTTCAAAGAGTGTTTCTGAAAAGCTATCCTGCTTCAGTCTCTCCTTTTTACTATAGAAAAGCACTGCTAGGCAGAGTTAAATGGATTAATTACCTTTTCAGTGTAAGAGAAAAAAGAAATAAAGAGTCTTGTCTTTATCTCCTCTGATTTCAGAGGCTGACTAGAGGCTTTTCAGATGCGCATATCCCTTTAATGACTTAATCATCTAATTAGGTGACTTGCAAAGGCTATTGGCAAATGAGCAGAGGGTTATTTTCTAATTCCCATGTATCTGTTGATAGAGCAAAGGATTCTGGTATAGTCTCTGTCCTTTTCCCCCATTCAAGGTTCTGGAGATAAAGAGTTAAGATTAAAGACGAACAAGCTCTTTGAATAGGAAACGCAAACAGGCTAAGAATGTGTTATTTTTATTTTAAACCTCTGCAGCTTTTTAGCAACAAAGTTGGCTTAGCAGATAGGTTTAAACCACTTAAAACAATCCCTCAATTTTGAAGTTGCCTTTTCAATGCACCCACTTGATACGCATCAAACTGGCTTTAAGTCTTCAGTTGTGTTGAGCTCACACATTTCACTGTGTGTTAAAATGGGCAATTAACAAATGCTCTTTACATGTGAATACTGAATCAAAATACAGTCAGAGTTCTTCTGTGATCATGGGAAAGCAGTGTTCCCTAAAGCAGGTAGCCAGGAAACATAGTTTGAGTTTCTATCTAGCTCAAGCACCAAGTTGATGCTACCTTTGTTAGTTTGGGATGTGTGGCTTCACTACATGTTGAGCCCAGCATCTGTGTTTGCTTGTGGCATTTCAAACATATAATTTTCACCTCTACATTAAATGCCAGGAAAATACTGTGTCCTTTGATGTTGTTTCAAAGTCATTCATTACTGTGAAAATAAGAGATACTTAAGGGGAGCAAAGAAAGTTGTCTAAACCATGACTTAGCAATTTGAAGGTTAAAATAATTCAGGGGTGTTTCAGGTCATAGTGGGAGATTTTTCACGTGTAAAGCCAACTATTTTTATATTTCTGAGGCTCAGGTGATGCTACCAGGTATGTGCAATCTCAGCACTGGGTTCTTTAGTACAACTTTTGGATATTAATAGTATTTCAACACATTACAGATCACTGTTGCAAAAATTAAGTTAAATTAAACAGAGTATATGTAATTAAGGAATGAACTTAGCCTTGTGTCTGATGTGATGACTGGAAGGTTGTTTGGGAATGTTTGAGCTGAAGGAGTTGTCAAAATCATGGTTTTTCAGGAGCTGATTATAAGTTGATATGGACAGCCCATTCACAGGGTAAATAGAATTGTATCTTAGTTGTATCTTAGAGTTGCACAGGCTTGTAGAGAGAGCAGCTGTGGCAACTTGTAATGAGTTCTCACATCAAGGAACTCTCCAGCTCATCACTTCTGGGAGAACATGATCTTCAGTCTTTGCTCTGTCACACAGTGCAGGAGTTATCCACCTTCAGCCTTTCTCCTGGCAGTTAATGTGGTTTCGTCACTTTTGCTGGGCAGTCATTATTCCTCTTGACAGGATTTGACCACTGTATTCAACAGACTTCCCCTTCTTTAAGATATGCTGAAGTGCCATCTCCTAAACTGCTTAAAAACTATGGGTTATCAAGCCACTACACACTCCACTGAACTTTCACTTGCACCGGGAGAGGCAGTTGCCCGCTATACCATTAAACACATGATTTAGACTTACAACTTGTACATTATATTGATCCAGGTTCCTTATTTGTCTCAGGGTTTTAGATAGAGCATGGCTGTGGTGCAGTTTTATAACACAGATACCTACAGTCCAGCTTTGCCTCAGCTGCCAAGAGTGACCATGCATTAACAGTGCAGCCATCCAGCTCCATTAATCAATCACTCCTAAGAGGTTTTTGTATGGTTTGGGTGGATGGATCTAATAAAGACTGCATCATGGGTTGCCCAGAATGGAGGACCAATCTGAAGTGCAGTGATTTCCATCTTCTGTGTTCAACCCTGTATGTTTTACATATTGGGATTTCTTTTTCTGACTGACAAGCTGACCAGAAAATAAATTTATTGTTTTCTTTTTTTTTTTTTTCAGGCCAACCAGCTGGTTTTGGCAAATGTGCTTTTTGTGTTAAGCTTACTTTGTCATAAATTCCTGTAAAACCTCCTCTAATGTGATTTTTCTACTTCTTTCTGTTCTTCTAGAGAATTATTATTTTGAAAATTTGAAATATTATTAATAAATTGGATATTTTATTGTTGTGATGAAAGCATCCACTGGTTTGGAAATGTCAAAATTACTTGTTTCTTTCCAGTTCAGAGTGAAAACATTAAAAAACATATCAAAAGACATGTATGAAAGAAGAACTCCTGCTTTTGACTAACTGTACTACTTTTTAGGTGATAGAGAAGACATAAGAGAAGCAATGGAATGTAAACCAGTCAAATCTATTTTTCTTTTGTTAAGTAATGTAGGTCTACAACAGAACAAATAATTTAAAAACATTTAAAAAGCTTAGCTGATCTGCTCAGGCACATCTGTCCCTTCTCTTTCATTATTGACATCAGTGGCTTAATATACCATTAAAACAAACTCTATATTAAAATATATATAAGACCTGACTTCTGCAGTACACTGACTGATATCCTATGAATTCCAGCTCAGGCCTCACCAGCCATATGGACTCGTACTGTCTTGTTCATTAATATTGAATCCAAAAGTTCCTGGTGAAAGCTTAGAGACTTCTGCCTCTCTCAGTACAGGAACACAGTGTATCTGCCTTAGACATTGGCAGTCCTAGAGGCCTGTTGTTGTTTGGAATAAATAACTGGGATAATACAACTTTTATGTGTTAATGTCATTAGCCGTAATAAGAAGTTCTCTGATAAATTAATCTACAGGATCATCTGGGAAGCGATGGTGGTTCAGCAATTTTTATTTCAGGTGTATCATCAGCTGATACTATCTGCTCTTCCTTATATCTTATCCTGATGATGCTCCCTGTCTAAAGCCTGCTTGCCACAAGTGTTCCTCCATACCCTGCTGTTGATTGTGATTGCATTCTGGTCCGGCTTTTTGATGTACTGTGACTCTGTGGCCTCCTGTCCACATATGGCATGAAAGAACAACTCTCATCTCATGCAGTTCACACACAGAGCTTGATATTGATAGGAGGAGAAATGTTTTAACATGGGTACTCAAAATGGTGACCTCCTTCTCTAGCAGTTAATAGAAATAGGTTTTGCTTACATTTTTCCCATAGCTGGATTAGTTTAAAACTGATTGCTGAGGAAAGCCTTGTTTCAGTACCCTGTATTCATTTTTTAGCATCTGGAAGAAATAACCTCTTCTCAGACCTTGAAAACCTGTTTAGAAGCACAGGCACTGAACTTCAGTTTTGTCAGTGGTGAGAATGAGCATGTGCTGGGAAGAAAGGTGTACCCAGGTGATCCTCAGGCATGCATCTTCTCTGAGACTGGGAGGTGTGTGGAGAAAGTGTTTTTAAATGTTTTGTGCAACAAGGCCTGAGCATGCCAGTAATGCCAAGATTGATATGTGAGAAGTCCATCCAAGGCTATTAAATACTCTGGTTCACAGAATCATTAAGCCACAAGTCACTGCAAGTGGGGAGGGTGTTCTAGGGAATATACTATGTATTTTTTGACATGTATGCTGTATTCTGGAGAGATATTACTCTACGTATCCATAGTTGTCCCTGGCCATCCTCCATACGCTGCCATTAGAGACTCAGTATTGAGTGAGATGCATCCCTGGTCTGATCAAATATGATAAATCTTGTGGGTTTTTTGTTTGCTTGATTGGTTAGGGTTTTTTAAAAAATATTAACAGTACTGGAGCATCTGCACAAGATCTATAACATTATCTGTTTGCCTGTGGGAAAGGTAACTAATTTAATAAACTGTCATTACTGCACAGTCCCAGAGCCAAGTATCACAGGCCCATTGCATACTTCTTAGTGACTTTAAATTTACAGTGAGGCATGTCTGCAGTTAATTGAAGTGGTAGAGGTATGCATTTAACTAATTATTGATAGGCAGATTAAAATAACAGCTCACAAATTCCATGTAGCAAACCGGTACTCTCATAAGTGTTTGCTGAGTCTCAGAAGATGCTTGGAAAGAGTGAAAAAGGGTGAAGTGTGCCTAAATGAAGATTTCCTTTTTGTGGGGTGCTGGGAGTGACACAGGAGAAGCCTGGTCCCCTTTGTTCCCTATTGAGGATCCTCCGAGCAGGAGCACTCAGACTTGTTCGGAGCATCTAATATCCGATGTGAAACAAGGAGCGCATGCATTGTGCCTGTTGCCAGCGGCTCTATTAGAAACAATCGGTGCTTTTCCAAGGTTACATGGCGCGTGATGTAATTCCATTTTCTTCCTGACTGCAGGAAAGGAAAATCAAGTAATTAAATGTGAGAAATCACCAGCCAGGGGGGCCCTTTCTGCTTGGGTAGATTTCCCAACACAGTTGCCCGTCTGCAAAAGCCAGAAGCTGACCCAGGGAAAGACAGCACGGCTCTGGACAAAAGCATGACACTGCCCATGAATGCACCACGTACCAAACACAGTTTGTTGTCAGGAACTGACAAGCCAGCCATGTCCAGCTCAAGTGGCTCTACTTCCCATCAGCTTGAAAAGGCCTGCCGATGAGGAGACTTCGGTCACAGCGCTATGCTTTACGCTCCCGGCCCCATTGTCCTGGGGCCGCAGGTCCCGGGCGGGAGGCGTCACCACCCCACCAGAAGGCGACCAGGGGTGGTGGGACTGGGGCTTGGAAATAGGCTGGGGGTGTGGGAGGGGGGTCCTGAGGAAAAAGTGTCCTGCAGCCAGGAGCAGCCTTGGTCACAACAATCTCGTCTCCCAGTTTTGGTTTCCCTGCCTTTTGAGGCTTTAAAACTTGTATTGGCACCACATCTCCTTCTTCTGCAGGCTACGGGACATCACGGTTATGGCATTCATAAAATCTTAGTGCCGAGAAGCATTTATCTGGGTTTTGCAAAAACCTGTAGCAGAATTCAAATTTTATGTATGTGGATAATAAAGAGTCTTATCATATATAACCTTAACTTTCAAAAAGCCCGCACTGCCTAGAAGTGAATGAAACTCTGCAAACAGGCAATAAACCTGCGGAGAATTTGAGACACAAGTTTGGTGGGAGAACTAAAGTCATTTTAGTTCACTTTGATTACTCTTTTTAATAGGTAGCTTACAAGGAGCCTATCACCTGTTTTTTATAAGTAACTATGTTTGACATTTCAATTTCGTTCTTACAGCTTTTAATACATTTTTTATCTTGTACTCTTCTACAGATAATTTACTTCCCAGTGTTTCTTTGTAATAGCAACTGGAATGGAAAAAAATGTTCTCATTTATGTGTAAATTTTGTTAACAAACTCATCTGCATAAATCACATTTCTTCCCAAGGATTTTATTGTGTGGTAACTGCTTTTTCACTAAAGTTAGAACTTTAAAACTGCTTTCAAAATCATCTTGAAAGTAAATTACAATGAAAATAAGATCAACACAACAAAACATTTTTATTTTGGCTTTAAAAAATAGAAGAGAAAGAATCAAAGCAATAAAGGGTATTAAGGCCAAGGAAATTGTTTAATACTTATGTGTTGTTTATGTGTTTTTGAGGGTTGTAAAGCATGTGACTCCATCCTTGTGCATTTTTTAGTAATTGAAATGTGCGATCTATTGTGTCTTGTTTAAGCATACTCAAAGAGCATAATATGGAAAAAAATAACTCTTTATATCCATTTGTTCCTTCTGACTCTAGATATAAGATTAATTCATACCGAATAAGTTTCTTTGCCAGGTTGGCAAAGTGACAAAACTGTGTTTCAGGTTAGGACCTTTTGTTCCTTCATAAAAAATGTGAAATGGTGTGAATATGAATCAAAATGTGGGTATCTCAAACTGTAAAG
Organism: Scopus umbretta; assembly: GCA_013400535.1. Taxonomy (NCBI): domain Eukaryota; kingdom Metazoa; phylum Chordata; class Aves; order Pelecaniformes; family Scopidae; genus Scopus; species Scopus umbretta. The sequence goes on along the minus strand of VZTL01096760.1, from coordinate 8,190 downwards.
CAAATTCATTGGTATTGTAGGCAAGGCTGCTTAGTGGTGTTGCTGTTACTTGCTCAGAGGTTCACTGGTTCAGACTGGAGACAAAGGCTGTGGAAATCTAAAATAATTTTGGTAATTACTTTTTTGTTGCCTTTAATATTCTGTGTTTCAGCAGTCTGGGACAAAAAAAGAGTATGCAGGATGCAAGTGACATTGCGACTGGCCCTCACTGCTTCAGGTTTCAGTTAATTCTCTGCAGAGTGCTCTAAGCATTGACAAGGATGTTAATTTAAGATCATTTCCACAGATCTCTTAGAATTATCAGTAAATTATCCTATGTGCTGATTTCAGAGCAAGCAGTATGATTTGTCTGGTGCTCACTCAGTGGTAGCAAAGGTGGATAATTTGAGAAAGTCACAGTTTCAGGTATCTCTTCTGATCAATCAATAAATAATGCACCCCTGAGTGGCAAAACCTTTCCTTCCTGGTAAACACAGCAGAATATGCCTTTTCATGTACAACTTTACCATGTCAAATATAAAATACTAATGCACAATATTGTTGTGAAAGCTGCAATTTCATGTTGTTTTTAGGTACACATAACACTGTTTAGCTGTTTTGAATGTCTTAGTATAGTAGCCAGTCTTTCCAGTCTAGAAATGCACAAAATTCATAATTGGCTTGTAAACACTTTATTAGAAGCTCTAAGCTCATTTCCTCCATAGCCTTCAAAGATCTAGCATAATGACTATCTGGAATGAATTCTGCTCCTTGTTTTAGTAGCAGCTGCATCTGTGCATGGTTAAACTTAACTGTTAAAGGTTGCATAGTGGAATTACTTTTTCAATAACATAAAAATATAAGAATTTTAGCTGGTTCTGATTCAATGTCTCCTTCAGAAAGTAGTCATCCAAAATACCTGATCTACAGAAAGTCAGACCTATGTTTTTAAGAATCTTAGATATTTACAAGAACTATTCACCTTGGCAAACTAGTGACTCAAAGCAAGTTGTGTAAAGCACGGATCATAATACTGGCCAACCTGGTAAAAAATTCCATGTCGTCAGTCCTGCCTTTAGACTGATAGTCATCAGAGGGTCAGTAGGTTGACTGTGAACATCTTTTGGTTGCTGTAGGAAGTGCATGGAGCCTTTGCTGGTAATCTAGGCTTGGAAAAATCAAATTTGGACTCTGAAAGTCAGGCAGAGTCTAGGACTTACATGTGCTACCTGGATTCTGAAATACAGTAGGAAATACTGTATCATGACTGTCTTTTTAAGTGGCTTTCATTGTTTGTGACCGTGGCTCCATGAACACCTACGGATTGTTTGTCTGCATTTGTCATTTTGCTGGAGCAAAGGTGGAGAGCAGGCAGAGTCATCAAATCTCTCCTGAAGCTGTCAAGGACAGGGGGTGAGATGTTCAAATGTAAAAGCTAGAACTGCAGTGGCAGACGCAAAATTTAGGGGTTTCTGACTTCTATTCTGTATTTCACTAAACATGTTATGTGATATTAGAGTTACTTTTTGTTACTATATAAGTGATATGAAAACTGATTTTTGTGGCTCACCAAATGTAGTTTGTAAACACTGTAGCATTTCGAAGTTTTTAGAAATACAAATGCCACCTAAATGAAAACCAGAATCTCTTTTCCTATTTTTTTCAATTTTTTCTTGTAGTTTTTGCCAGAAAATATTGGACTACTGAATGCTGCAAGGGAATTTACTGTTAATTAATCTTATTTTATAACAAAGGTATATGCATATTGTACTGGATGAGTGATTGGGATGGTTAGCTCCATGAGAAAATATTTAAACAAATGGACAACAGTCTGAAAAATCTGACAGTGATAAACTGTAGTTAATCCAAAACTTTGACCACAATGACCTGATTTTAGTTCCTCCATGCTTCATTATTGCCATTGTTATTCTAAACTTCTAAGTGATTTTAATGAGTTTTCTTTAAAATATTTTTTTCTTAGTTATATTTTTATATTTTGCCTTTCAAATGCTTCAAGCTCTCCCTACCATTTTCTCATTCTGTCTACGGCCATGAGCTGTGAAAAAGTGTATGAATCATTTCCATATCCAAAGTACACCAGAATGAGAGGAATAATGTATAGAAATTCTACCTTAAATCAAACACAAGTATAAATCTAGTTGCTTAAGATTGTAAAGGGACAAATAACAGTGGAAAGCAAAAGACTGGTGAAAGACAGGATGTAGTTCCTAAAATCTGTATTAAGAATATATTAGTAGCCAGGTTTCCAGAAGTGATAAGCCATCACTGCTTTTTGTTAAAATCAGCCCTTTTGGAAAAAAAGACAGCTAATCTATATTTTTATTTTGAATTTTTGTTTTAGATTGAACATTTCTAAACAAGGATTCCCACAGTAACATTCTAAAATTCATGTTAGAGCACTTGGCTCTGAATACCTGTCTTTTCCAACAACTGTAAGAAATATATCCTAGAAAAAAGGCAGCACACTATCTGGGTTTTTTTTGCTGCCTGTATATGTATTGAAGGAAACAACTGTTGTTTTTCCTGACTGTGAGCATAAAGGAGAAGCCCATTTTTGCTGACCACAGAAAAAGAAAAGGAGAATATTATTTAATCAGTTTTTTTTCCTAAATGCTGTCCTTTTAAAAAGTTGAAGTGGAATTTATCTTTAGGGCAACGTGAGACATATTTTAGCTCCCTTGAAGCTATGCTTCAAAATCAGCTTCTCTGCCATTTGTCTGCTATTGCACACACTTAAGCAAATGTGATTTAAACACTGCTCCGCTCTGCGTCATTTATAGAACCTGGTGTGTCATCGCTGAGCACAAAGAGCATTCAGCGCTGCACCAAGGTTACAATGCCATGAGCTGTGATGAGCTAAAAGCCTTTGGAAGAGTGTGAAAGAACTAAGTAGAAAACCAGCCATGAGGAAATGGACTTCTACTTATTTTTACAAATACATTGTTGAGTAGCATATGTACAATGAAAGGAGAGAAAGGAAAGAATATCCCCTTTCCATATGTTTACCATTGTTGCCTGAGCCAACTTTAAGATTTCCTTTTGTTCTTCAGTATGTGATCCAACTTTAAAAAGACCTCTAGTTTTTCATTCGCAATTGTCTGAGTTAAGATACAGTAAGAAAATGAAAGGCAGATGTCTCACACCTTAAGTCAATCTCTAAGAGTATTTTAGAGCCTGTTCAGCCTATCCAAGGTTCTGACCTTCCTTGGCAAAGCTTCTTAGTTTTCCCACACCTGCAGCTTCGCTGTCTTTTTTTTTTCAGTCTCACAATAAGCGTAGCTAAAACAAGCATTCCAGTGTGCATGAATAGAGCACACAGTAGGCAATTTGGGGACTCATTCATCACCGATCAATAGAACCGCTTGGGTAGTGGATGAGATAGGAAACCATTTGATTTATTACGTCCATTGTAATAATACATGATTTTAAAAGAAATTAAACCCACAAAACTAAAAACCTTTATCTTATTTATTAACCACTGATAGAAGTAATAAATAAATAATGCCATTTCTTTAAAAATATCAGTCAGCTGTGTCTGTAAAATGTGATATCTTTTCTTGAGAGGTGTAAAAATGATGGGTTTTTAGAATGATTGGGTTTTTTTTTTTGTTTTAATATTTTACTACAAAGATGCTACTGTGTACATTTAGTAAATGAATATATATTAACAAAACACAGCAACAGAGATTCCACATGTCCTAGAATATGGCAAACCTCTTTGGTCTCAGTTTGTACTTATGGAATAATTTATCCCTTTTGTAGTGACATTGAAGTTATGGAGCTACAGCATATATTATCCTGTATAATAATATCAGAAATTAATGGACCCTGAAATATGCATGAGGAAAACTGGAATAATGACTACCAGTGATTATAAACATTTCTTCTTGAAAACAATGGTTCTTTACCTTAAATGGAAGACTCATGTCCAGAAAATTTTTCTCAAGACTTCAAAAATGCCAGAAAAGTTAGAGCATGAGTTTGACACCCCCGACCAAGGTTTTGTCTTCAAATTACACTTAATTTTAAAGCAAGGTGACAGTTAAATATTGAAATAATGTTCCCCTAGTAATCTGAGCCAAACTTATTGTTATTTTCTGAGTAAACTGAGGAACTGAAGGCTCTCTCACCTTCTTCATATGTGTTTTGGATCAGCAGTGCATCCCAGCAGTAGAAACCAATATATGGAAAACCAATGAGGTAGTCAGTCACAAAGAACAGAAACCATAACGAATTATATGCCTAGTTTGTGGTCTTAAACAAAGGCATATTATTTTTCATCAAAAATTATCTTTAAAAAGGAGCTGGTTTGTTCTAGTATTTCAAAAGCGACAGAGTTAAATTTTGCAGGAGGGAGGGAAATGAATTCTCTGAAGACAGAGACTAATACTGTGTACCAAAGCTAACAGATATTAAAATAGATACAACTGCAATGTATCTGCCACATGTAATAAATGCAAATTATATTGTAGAAGATTTATTTATTGCATAGAGAAGTCTTAATAAATTTTGAACTTCTGCAAAGAATTTTTTCTTTAATTGTGAGTGGTCTCTGAGTAACCTTTGATACAGTCTTTTACCTGAAACTTTCCTAATGTTTTCAAAGGTGCACCAAGATGTTGAGGTTTTTTACTACTAAAAATGAGTATGTTTGTCATTTTCCTTATTTGTCAATTTAAGGCTATTGGGTTTGTATTAGATATTCTATAATAAGACTGTAATTTACCCTAGCTTTCTTTCACACGCCAACATTTTCCACTTGATCACTATGTTTTTTTACAGAAAGTTTTTTTAAACTTTAACAAAAATGGTTTATTTTTGAATGAAAAATATCAGATGATACACTTAGCACAAAATATATGTGTAACTAGAAACAGCTAGGACTGATACCTATCATAGAAATCAGATTCCACAAAGCAAAAATGGTTTTGATTGTTTTCCAGGGAAAATGTATTTTGGCAGTTTGGTGACAAGACTAAAAATCATATGCTGCTTGTGAACAGGTTTTTCGAGTGTGTTGATGCTAAGAGGTTAATCCTGCACCCACTCTTTTCAGTTATGCAGCAGTGATGGTACTTCTCTTTCCAGTGGTACAGAACCAGGCACCAGACCAGCAAAATGCACTTTGAGGTTGTTGGTATACATATACATATATATAATGGACTTGTAGAATGCAAATACCTTAAGTGATCTACTTCCAAACATGTTAGAACATTACAAGATCTCATGAAAATAAACTCTTACAATGCTCGCAGAGAAAAATGTCCTGTGGCTAAAACTGGTAATAGGAACTTTTGGCTCATTCTTTGCTGTTCAAACTCATAGTTTACTTAACCTAGACCTTTGGGGAAATATTTCTTTTTTGGTTATTTTCAATTAGTACTCAGCTTTTTATAGAACACAGAGAACATAGAAGCAGTGCAGTTTTCCTAAGGAGCTTTCCTAAATGGCTCAAAAAGATCTTGCTGCTTCCAAAACACCTTAGAAAATAACTGGGTTTTTAATTTACCATGATGATGAGCAGGAACCTTTCCCTGTAAATTCTTTCAATAGGAGAGTAGGGAGAAATAAGACTGTTTCTTTCACTGTCATATGTTCAACAACAGTGATGAAAAGAGCAATTGCAGGCATTTTATATCTGCCATTTGTTTTTAATCCAATTTGGAGAAACAAAATATTTCTGAAGTTTCTCACTGTCTGCATTCAATGGAGTCAAAACTCTCTGTGGTGAGGGCTCTGTGAAGTGATCAGCATTCCCGTGAAAAGTTTTGCACTTGGTAAAACAACGTTTTATGAGAAATTGTTTTCTGACATGTTCTCTGTTATATCTAGACTAGCTCCATACCTTCGTTATTAGTACTTGCTAGACTCCTTCGAATTAAAAGAGCACAGTATAGTGTAGAAGTATCCTGCCGTCAGGTAAAACACTGGTTAATGGTCCTTTCTTACAGAACTCACATACCAATATACTCTGATTCCCCATTACTTTTTTGGCTGAATAGTGTACGTATCCTGAATACACAGCTGTATTCAGGAAGGTTAAGAGTTGATTGAATTGTTTGATAGGGAGGAACTACCTTCTACTATAAAGACATAGCATTATAAATGCTGCTATATTTATAATCATTTATTTTATGCATACCAGATTTCTCTAAAGCATATACACAATGACCAGAACTAAGAAGGGTTTAGAAATTTAGAGATAACTGTTTATGAAATAGAAGAATATACTGGAAATTCAGGTTGAGCTATGTGAAAATAATTTTAGCCATTGTACAGAATATTGCTTTATTTTCTTTGATTTCATTATAAACTATATAACAAGTTGCATTGAGACTAAATTGGCAGAGTTAATTTGTGGGCAGAACCGTAGTGTTGCCTTTTTATTTCAGAATCCCTGAATTTTATTACAGATTGATATAGATGAGAACATTAATGCTGGTTATAAGAAAGATTACACAAGTTCAACTTTAATTATGTGAAAAATGACTACTCCTTTCCAGTGCATCTCTCCTACATGTAAAATCATGTGATACAGCATATATTGTTAACAGATACATTTGAACTGAAGATCAAATGTTATTTGTAACATAACATGCTCCAAATAATTTTTTGTATAAGCAAAAAAAAATAGTACACTCTGCCTACCTTATTGTTAACCAGTTGTCTACACATAGCATCTGTTTACATTAGTAATGTAATTGCTGTGATAATAAGCTCATTGATTTATTATCTAAGGAAATAATCAGTCAGGACATCACATTTGTCTTGCTTTACTTGACAGCCTACCTTCTACGCTGAATAGACAATGCCAATTCTTGCCACTGTTCCAGAGAAATGGAGCAACAAAAAAACCCTGAAAGCTCTCTTCTCTTTGCCAACTATTGCCATAAAAATGTTAGCTGCAGCTAACTGGTATTGGAAAAAATTAATTTTAACAGTGGCACAAGGCCAGTACATGATAGTGCAGGAAAATTGTATTTCTTTTTTTTATTCAGACAGTATGACAACCTTATCTTTCACTTGACAGTTAAGCAGAAAAGGACTGTGAAAAACCAGAATTGAAATAAAACAAAAACACAACTGGGAAACTTTGGTTAGCTGATTCACTAAGATTTTTTTCCTTTTCCTAAGCATTTTTATGTGAAAATGTATAAACAAAATCTCCTTACTAGGAATTAAGAAGCACTTTACAAGTCTGTAAGATGTGTATGTACTTGTGTTCACTTCCCAAAATCACAGAGAAAAAAAATCAATCTGGAGTGTTAAAGTGAAGAACAATCACAGTTTTATGATTTTTCTTTTCTTTATCTTATGGACAGTGTTACCTTCATCTATTCTTCCTGTTGCAATTTTGGATTTCACAAGCTTTCAAAAATCCGTGGTCCACAGAATGAGTTCATGGGCTGAAATCATAGAGGATCAGGTTGTCTTGACCCTGTGTGATGTTCAGGCTAGGGAGGAGGATAACAGTCTGTCCCCTCCGCCTGTTTGCTGCCTGTGAAGGCCAGCGTTCACTGCAGAGCCTGTAGACAGCGGTGCTGAATGATTCTGTGCCTGAACTTTGTGGTAGATGGAATGCGGAGCAGACACCAAAAGAAATCTCATTACCCTGTGGAGGTGAATCTCTGTTCATCAGTTCATAGACAGCACGACTGAACTTATATTATATACAACATCAAACAAACAATACTGATCTCACTATGTAGCACCAATACATTCCAAGACCTCTTTTTTTTGAAGGATGTCTTAAAAATACTGCTATTAGTTATCATGTACTTCACAAAGAAATTTAATCTCTAAACACTTTAGAGAGGAAGGGAAGGAGCACTCTTCCTCTTTTAAGGATAAAATTAAAAAAACACATTTAAAGTATTATATACCATGATGTGTTCTCCAGGAAATGAATGAAAAAAGTAAATTTACCTCACTTCATCTCAACATCAGAAAAAGTTCAGGTTTCCTCTCCTCTGCATAGCCTTTGTTTTAATTCCAAGTAGGAAGAAGACTTACACTGTGGAAGAGTCAGCAGAAATGAAGATATGCAAAACTAAGCCCTTATCATGGAGTGTTAATTACCTATGCAGTAGTTGTACTTACAAGATGAGAGCAACCAAAGACAGGTTGTTCTTTGTTTCCAAACCAGATGTGGGGTAGCAGAAGTGTGGCCTCACAGCTCATCTAAATTCT
>VZTL01096736.1:0-22424 GCA_013400535.1 Scopus umbretta | reverse complement strand
CCCCCCCCGGGCTGCACCTTTCCCCATGGCCGCTCTGCAGGCACTGTCTGTTTTACCTGGGACTCCACCAGCCCGTGGGAGATTTGCCAGAATTCAGCTAAATTCTCTTTAGAAGGAGAAAAGCTCTTTTTTTAAAATTTTATTTAAAGCAAAGCACTCAGAGGCTTGAGAGTAAGCAGACAGCTTAAAACTGAAAATGGTAAGGAGGTACGGCTATTTTTAAACAGAGAGATTTGTCAATTTTGTCCTGTTGATAAGAATCTCCCCCCAACTCTGTATACTGCTGCTTCCCGCAAGACAACAGTCTCTACGATATAAATCACAATAATGAAATCCAGATGAAAGCTGGTGTGCGCTGGTTTTGATTCATGTAACAGGATAACAGCAGCATGTTTGAACACACTGGCTCTAAGGCAGCTGTCTCATCTTGTCAGTGCCATGCTGGAGAGCTCAGCTAACTGCCCTTATTCTCAAGAACAGGGATTGTGCAACTTCCCCCCTTCTTGATTTTTTTTTTTTCCATAGCTGCTGCAGAAGCCCAGCTTTGCCTGAGCAGTGGGATGCTGTTTGCCCTCCTGGTACCTAGAGAAATAGGTGCACGTGGGACTCTGCCCACCAGAGAGGCAGGCAGCAAAAGAAAAAAAAAAGTAATATCAGTTGACAGGTAATTTAAAAGCAATGCTGAATTAGTGTCTATTGCGTGATCGAATCAGTTACCACTTCTGTTTCTGACCAGGCACCTGAGCACCCCTCTCGCTGTCACGCCATGGCTGGGGCACAGCACCCTTGCAGCTACATAGAAATCTCAGTCCCCAATCCCGCTCCTGTCCGGAGCACCTCCTGCACCCCACGAATGGCTTGGCACTGAGCGGCAACCCCCACCGCTGCCCCTGCCCACCAGGGACGGAGCAGAGGAAACCTCTGGGCTGGCCCAGTGACCCACAAGGACCAGCTGGGATCTGACACAGGAGGGCTCTGACCCAATGTCGTCCTTTGCTGCCGTCTCTCTGCTCAGCGCTTACGCTTCTCTTCTCTGTTTTAGGCCATTTCATTGCGCTTGAGCTGCCGGTGAGTCCCAAAGGAAGCTGCCACGTTGAGGAGAAGACATGACTGTAAACATCATGGATTTTTATCTGTCCGGAACAATTCTGGTTATCACCCGTGTAGAAACACCGTTCAACACCCATGAGCCAAATTTTATGAATGGTTTGCAAGTATTTCCCTAACATCTATGAGCACAGCATTTTACTCTCCATACATACTTTCTTATACATAATGTTATTGCCTACCAGGCAGGCACACTGCACTCCCAGAGCTGTCAGACACACGAGCAAGTTTGGGAACTACCAAACTGTCTCTCTCATACTCTAATCTCGAATGTTTGTAACTTCTGTCATCCAGGAACGTCTGCTTGTTTCTCACAGCTTATTTGCACAAAACATATTTCACTTCAGTATTCGGCAATACTCCTTCGTGAGCTCTGTTCACGTTCTCTGTATACAAATCTGTGTATGTATATTTTAGTTTGGCGATGGAAGTTGCACAAGACAAATGAAAGCCTTGATATATGGTAGCTGACAGATGTCTGGAGAACATGATGAATGCTTCAGCCAAAGTCTGTACGCTGCACACTTTTGCATGGCTGGCAGTTTTGAACTTGGAGGTTAGCGTTTTCAAGCAGCTGCTTTCTCATAGGAAAGCTGTATATATAGTTTCATAAATACGGGAGGAGGGAGGATGCCTGAAATGGTTGGAAAGACTGGCAAGATGAAATATTGTTGAAAATAAATCCTACTTTGGCATACTACCAGTAAAAGATGATCTAGCCTTGGATGCTTCTATCTTCTGCTTAAGAAGGATAAAATCAGAATAAAATAGGTGAGTAAAATGAAAGGTATACAACAGGCTCTCTTCAGCTGTCGTTACTGTGTGCCCTATGACAAATCTAATTCACAGAGAGCAAGGAGACTGATGCCTTTAACAGACTTTGAGAAGGTCAATGGTAAGTTCTCAACAAATGAAGAGAAGTCAATGACTGCACTGCCTGGCATACCTTGAATGCATACCATAGGTGACCAGCTATGTAGCTATAAACTGTCAGTAACCTAATGCATATACTTATGGGGAATCCTGCTAGAGCAGAGGCTTAACACAGTGATGGAAAATGGGAGAGATTCCTTCTTTAGAATAAAAAAACCCAACAGCAAAAAAAAACGGAAAAGGAAGACTAAAAGAGGATGTTCCCGTTGTTAGAAATGTATTAATATTCAGGGACTTTAAACTGAAAGATTTACAATTTCACAAAGCAAATAATCTCAAAACTGCCTCTTTGAATTAGAGTACATGGAAGGATGCCAGTTTATTTTATACGGTTAACATACTGAAATAATTCTCAATTAATACAGTGTGTCATTGTTACCAAATATGTGTTTATTGAAGCCTCAGCCAAATATACCATCAAATGCATACAGCAGAGGGTATAAATATGACTACATACCACCACTGTGATCCTCTGCTTCCTGTACCCTTTTGGGTACAGGGTCAGCAGCTGACAAAAAAGCAGTCTGGAGATGCTTAATTTACGGCTACGGAAGCGGCTCAAAGAATAGGGTGACAGCACCAAAGGACGCTGGCTGTAGCCGAGTACTCCTGACCTTGATGCTCCTTGTGAAAGACGGAATGGGGGAGCGAGAGACCGAATGTGCTATATCATCATGCAGGGCTTTTGTTATACTAAACGGCCAGGGCAGCAAGCGGTTCTAATTTTAAAATCACACTGGAGGACTAATATTTAATAATGCTGCCTGGCTGTGCTCGACACTAGTCCTGGCAAATGCAGGCTGACAGTCAGCCTGCTGTAAGAGCACTGCAGACTTTTGCGACATGCTTTTTCATTAGTGGTGTAGAGATGTCACTTTATTTTGCCATAATTAAACCAATGCACTGAAACTGTAGTTAAGTACCCAAACCAATTACCGAGTGTATCCCTTGGGCACGGATAGATGGATATCGCAAGGATGTTATTACAGAAGGGTCACTCAAAGTCAAGATGCTACTGATCTGGGCTTTTCTTCTTTTGCTGCAAGTTTTGGCAGCTCACAGCAGCCAGCTAGCATGCTCCTGTGTTTCTGTGTTACCAACAAAAGCAGGGCTGCGGGGTCAGCCTCAGGCCTGCTGCAGAGTGAGTTTTCTCCTTCTGCATGGAAGGAGTTTGTTTCTGCTGGCAAGAATGCAGGGAGGCCAGGGAGGCGCTGACGAGTTTGGATGTACCTCGGTCGACGCGAGACTCGAGCACAGAAATTACTGCTCTGTCTGGTAGATAAAGGTCCCATTCTAGAAAGATTTAAGAATCTGCAAGAATTCCTGTTTTAGCAGTATCAGCCAGGAAGACATCTGTTAACTGTGACATGATGTTTCCCTCCTCCCCCTGCCCCCCAGCATGAAATTCTTCTACCTCTTACTGTTTATATTGCGGTAGAGATTGTAGACTCTCCTACAAAGCCAACATAAAGCAAAATAATCTCTCTGGGGTAGGCCAGAATTTAAGTATGACTAACACAATTAATAGAAGCCATAGAGTTTGAGCTGGGAAAGTACTGAAGCTGCTTCTTCAGTATCATCTGCTGACAGGCTGTTTGTGGGTAATGCTCTTAGAAATGCAAGAGGGAAGTGTATATCCTTTCAAGCTAGGAACTTTGCTGTAAAAACAGACCAAAGCGAAAGCGCTTCTCCTTCCCCACAGCTATCTTCAAGGAGGAAGCTCAGCTACTCCTTGAAAACAGCTGAGGACTTGCAGTTAAAAATCCTCTGCAAGTCAGGACTAATTCAGCCCAGTAAAGTTACGAGACTATAAAGTCAACGTCAGTGACAATAAACTCAGGCTTCACAAAAATGGAGGGAACTGCACGCGCACAGGCTCGAGTGCTAACTGCACGTATTTCAGAGCAAAAACCAAGCAGGACCGCACATTTTGCCTGCCCTATGCCTCGGGATAAAGCCTGCAGTGTTTACTGACGCAGCATTCACACAGACCTCAAAGGAGTTTTACCAGGGGAGAAATCCTGGCCTGCAAAGCACGAGCCGAGCTCCCAGGAGTAATATCGACGCATGTAGCCCTATTCCGCAGTCAGCGCCGCAGCCCAGCATCCAGCCTCGCTCATCCGCACCGCCATGTGTTCACATTCCTCTTGCACACCGTCCCCTCATTAATTGCTCTGACATCCATAAGGGGCAGGGGGAGGAACATCCACAAGCTTGCAGCTGCCAAGCATTAATGCTAAATGCTGTCCAAGTAACGAAACGTTAATTACAAGCTGCAGCTCTCCACACTCAACAAAGTGTTCGGCGCTGACATCGGAGCCGCTCTCAGCTGCTCCGGCACTTGCAAGAGGCAGTAATTACAGCTATATTCCGCTCAGGACCAGAGACTGGTTTCAATCTGTGTACAGCAGCTCTACAGCTCCACGGTCATACTGCGATGGCTGTGCACGGTCAGGAAAAAAACCACAGGTTTCTCACTGGCCTCAGACTGCAATTTGCTTTAATTGCAGCGTACGCCAATTTTTATATTTGGGGAAGAAAATGACTTGAAATTACAGCCTATTATGGTCCTGTTCACACTTATGTGAACTGCAGGGAGGGGGAATGCCAGCTGAGTCCAGAAAGTCTAATATGGATGCAAGTAAAGTCTCCTACACAGCCAAAATGGCCCTATATTCAGCAGCTTGACGCACAAGCCCTCCTTACCCACAGCCCGAGTTGCAAAATCCTATTTAACCTGCAAGCTCCCAGGACACTCTGACACTACCTTTTCTCACTTCTTGCAGCTGAAGAAAGCACCAGCCCATTGTGAAATCTCTCAGCCAAGCCCTGAAGAACAACCACCCACTCCCTGGTTTCTTGCAAAGCTGTGCAGCTCCTGCGTGGCATCACAGCTATGCTGCTTCAACGAGGGCCAGGCAAAATCCTTGGACAAGAGAGCTCTTGGCACATGCCAGTTATTCCCACCAACAAAAGAAACACAGCACTTAATGTCTTTCAGCCCTTTCTTAGATTAGTGCCTGCCTTCGGAGAGGGAGGTGCGAGTGCTGCAGACCCTCAGGCAGTGAAGAAGTGACAGCAAAAAAAGGCCAAAAGGTGAAATAAGGCATTCTTCCAGACACAGCCGTAATTAACCCCTAGAGAAAATGAAAAAGCAGGGAGACCCCTGTCAATGAGGATATACTCTAGACAAGCAATGACATTGATTTTAACAATTGCCCTTGAAGTCCATTTTTCATCTTTAAAGCATCTAATCATACCTCTGTCACGAAGGAAATACCAGTCAGCTCCTTATTGCAATAAATGTACCTCAAAATGCTGTGGTTAACCAGCATATGGAAAAGAAGAGCATTGAACACGTGCTCCCAGGCCTGGGAGACCTCCCCTGCAGGACGCTATCCTCGCTGTCCTGTTTTGACTTGCCCAACCATGTCCATCTCCGCACCACGTTGAAAAGGGATCAAAGACCTCAGGTCATCCTAGAGGACTCAGATTGCCTCGCGCACGTTCGCAGCCTGAGCAGCGTTGGAAACACAACCATGACTGCTAAAGCTATGTTCACTTTGGATGCCAGTTAATAATGTCTTTCTGTTTGAGGGAAGACAGTTCCCTGTCCATGACAATAACCATATCAAAACTGAACAAATATTTTCCCACCCAGATGTAGCTGCCATAAAAGGATGACACTTTGTGGGTTGGCAGCCGAAAAATAACTTGCCAACCCTGAAAGTAAAACTGGCTGAAAGTAAGCAGAGAACATACTGGCCCTCCCACTTGAAAATTTAGCACAAATGCAGCCTCCGAGCTTGATTAAGCCTTTCGTGCAACAGGCAGAACACTCCTGCCAGCAAGGAGGTAAGCTTCAGTCTACATAGAACACGTAAAATCCATTTATTTTGAAGAAGAAGAACCCAAGAGCCCTACTATCAAATAAAGATCAGGGTGGGGGGCAGAAAAGAGCCTACAAAGACTGTATCTTTACATACATTAGTAGTTTATTAAATCATATCTCTGTTCGAAGTTAAGTGAGGACATGGATGGCACTTTAGATCCCAGTGTTTCAAATCCTGTCCTATTTGTATATAGATAAGTCACCACTAGGTCACCACTTTGGGGAAAAAAAAAAAAGCAGCAGCTTTTCCCTGCTTCCTAACTTTGGATGTTAATTCAGACAGATACATGCTCACATGCATACAACGGCACTGCATCTTGCAACAGTCCTGCCAAAATAGCATACCAAAGTCTACAGCCAAGGTGCAACCAAAAAAAGGCTTACAGAATTCTCTCACCACAGAAAACACTGAGTTAGAGCACAGTTCAAGGAACAGCTATGTGTCTGTATTGTTATGGGTTTGGATATAGTGAAAAATATACAGGCTCTGCTTGTAATTGCTGCAATTAAAGGAAGGACTATCCCATGGCGAAATAAATAGCTGGGAAACAAAGGCTCTACTAGACACTGAAGCGCTGTTCCGCGGAGTGAATGATAAGCATCAAAACACAATGTAGCTTCATGACTTCAGAAAAACCCTAATGGGCATCCTCCTATTTTGTAATAGATGCCAATTAGAGGAAGTATACATTTTCCTCTGAATGCGAGAGAATGAACGCATTGTTCAAACAAGCCTTTCATCTAAAGCATTTATGAAATACAGTGGTAATAAAAGCTTTTACTTTTGTAATACCTCCACGAGTTTGTTTTTACATGTCCCAGTAAGTAACTGTCATTTAGAACAAAGCATTCCAAACAGCTGTTAATAATAGATTAAAAATAATAATAATAATCTTTTTAAAATACGGCCAAATGTAACCTCAACCTTCAAAATACTGTTACCAAAATTCATCTATGCTACACCTAATTTTGCAGATCACTTACCATATACGAAGGAAATATTAAAACCCGCTTATGTTTGCCACATGGCCATTGGGGATCGTCTAAAAGATTTGGGTCATATTCAACAAAGTCTCCCAGGTCGCTACCTATAAAACAATGGTAAATGTAAGAAAGGAATTCATTACATCAAGAAATCTCTGGACTTAACAGAAGGGGCAACCAAGTTCACAGATAATGCACAAGATGATCTTCCTGAAAGATTTTTAAAGAGTCAAAAGATTTCTCTAAAACTTGAAAACTCCACTAATACAATTTGCAAAGATATGGGGGACCTTACAGAGATGAGGAGCTTATGAATTACCTGGTAAATGTGAATTTAGGGCTTAGAGAACTGCAAAATTATATAAAGGTCCACAAAGACTTTTATTCCCAGCAACAAGTTTTCATCTGTTTATGCAGATGTTTTGATTTGTTTCATTTAACATGCCAAAGTATCTTAAGCATATAGAGCCTTGGCTTACGTTTTGCGTCCGGCTTTTGTAAACACAGCCCTTTCCAGCCTAACAAAGGTCACAAGTATAATTTACACCTTCAGCTTATGACTACTGTGTTGACCCGTAAATTTTCCATAGCAAAGGAAGGTAACGATGAGCCTGATGTGGGAGGAACAAACAATACCGGTGACAGGAGGAGGCATGCTGAGTGCCATCAGGGGCTGTCAATATGACCAGCAGTCATTGTTGCTTAACTTTCCATCATCTGTAAGCCAGCTTTGCTAAACAAATGGGGAATGAGCTCTGTTTCACCCACAACATGAGACTACATTTCACTTAATTTAAGCAAAAAAGGGGGACATACGCCCGTCCTTCACAATAACTACCTATGACCACGCCATGCAAGGATATTAAAACAAGCTTCTTGAGAAGTTACCTGCATCAATGCTCCCCTGGGTGCTATTAGCTCTTGCCAAAGAAAGGCTACGATGGCTTGCATTGCGAAATTGGGAGAAAGATGAGGTGGAGTCTATCGTGTTTCTCCGAGTTCCCAGAGCATTGGTGGGAAATAGGAACTGTGTATAAGAAACCGTCTAAAAAGAAAGTCATAACGGACAGTTACTATCAGCCCAGCTCTGCCACGGCGGGATGCATCCCAATTGGAAGTAAGGGAAGCCAAATTAGCGAAGGATTTTCTGGATTTAATCGTTAGGCACAGATGAATAAACACCAGTCACCTACATTTGCTTCAGTGCAGTCAGTTTATCCATGCAAAAAAAGCTTTTGCAAAGGCATTAATTCTTCAATGAAACAAACCCACACATACACACACACACACACAAGCTCTAATACACTGGATTTACCAAATCCTACTCAAGGGTCAGATTTAAAAATATGTCAGTTTGGTCAAGTTTTTTTCAGTGGACCTTCTCTGTAGCAGATTTCAGCTGTTTCTTTACTGGAACAGCATCATCTGTACAGGTCCCTCAGCACTGAGCTGCCAGAGGCAAATCACTTGAACGTTGCTAAGCTTAAGTAATTTCTCTGGTATTTTTCTCCTTTAGGATTTTGTCTGGCAGAATCTTACTGGTGTCATAAGTGAGCTCCAGTTTATAGCAATGGTTGTGGAAGATCATTTACTATCTCCCAACATGGGCTAAGTGTGAATGAATAACCTGTGACAACATTATTTTTAGAGCGTACTGATTCTCTGCTTGCACCCTTGGCCAAGAATAGGCTATGCCTCGCTTCTTGTAGGCTTATTTTCCAAGAATAACATTATATTGAAGAAAAAAAAAATTAGTTTCAGACTCTAGACTGGTTTACGAGGAGGTCAGAACAGGTATCAAATAAAACATGTGAGCTTTCATTTATTTATAAGCAGACAGATTGTCCTCAGGAATTTACAGCCTGTGGTCTGGCCTGACACCTGGTTAGGTGAGCACACCATGTGTAGCAGCATTGATCTAGGGCCTTTAAATCCATATATGACAGCAGATTGGGTAAACCAAACTGTAAAAAGTAAATCAGGCTTTCAGCAACAAATGTTTTCATTTATGATTAAAATTCTCTCTCGTCTATATATTTGTTGAAAATGAATCACTTTCCCTAAAGATTTGTAATTGCTTATTCTATTCAAGTCAATGCACTCTTGGATTTTGAAATACTCATCAGATTTGTAGAACTATCTTCCTGCTCTCTGGAAAAATAGACTGTTAAGCAAAATTTATTTTATTAAATAAAATTGAGAGCAAACAGAATTACACCTTACAACTCTCACCAGAAATTATTTTCAAGCCCCTGACAATATACTCTGCAGTGATATCTCCTGCTAGAGCCAGGGGAAGGCTGCGCGATTCAGTAACGCTTTACAGACTCAGATGTTGCTGGAGGCAAATTTCTTCAAGGAGACGGAGCTGTTTGCATTGACAGCTTGGGCAGTCTTCCCGAATTGCTGCTAAGCTTATTTACAGTTTGTACATACTATGCTTTAACTACTGTGTTACACTGCATGTTATAATTTACGTTTATATTTGTTATTCTTATTTATTATGCCCTTTTTTCCCTTATTACATAAAATCCAAGGGAATAGGAACTGAAGCATCCCCACCTTCCCGTCCGCTCCGAGCTCCACACCTTCAAGACCAATTATCTCTTTCAGACACACTCCAGTAGAATGGCACTGGCGTCCACCGTCCAGCTTCATATCCCTGGGAGACAGAAACCAGAACAGAAACAGCTCTTAATACACAGGCCTTGTTCACCTTCCACCACCCAATGCTGAAATAAGGCAGCAGCATTAATTTAAACATGCCAACGCAAAGCACAGACCAGACACCTTTTCCTATGGGCAGCACTTGTGTTGTCTAAAATACATTATAGAGAAAACCCCACTTTGTTCCAGGTGGCACCTCATACCCCACCTATGGTGCAGAGCAAGGTTCCCCATCACTGTGTGCCTCTGACAGAACCTGGCACTGCGAAGGAACTGGAAGTCATATACACTTCAGGTGAGAACCAACAACCTAGCCTGAACACTCAACTGCCACGTATCCAGCAGACACACACTCCCAGAGTACATACCCACGTACCCCTATGCCGTCGGACACAGGTAATTGCCCATGAAAGCCTCTGGGAGTGATTCCTGCTCCTTCAAGTGCAGGAAAATATCCAAAGCCCAGTGACCCTCCTACTGGAGACCAGCAGGGGAAATCCAGCTCTCCATCACCTCAGGATGGAAACCTGGGGATCTACTTTAGAAGGGCTGATGTGCTTGGCATCTTACACTTGGAGGCAAATGAGATGCCCAAGACAACCAGGCTGTATCCCATGCTTTAGCCTCAAAATCAAAACATGAGTAAAGGTAAAAAAGACTACATGCAAATTTGTGCTCCACATAAAACAGCTGCATACAATTCCAGAATATTTATCTCACGGTATTTTCCTGGCTGATTTCTGCTGAGGTCCAAGTATGCGCTTAAAACTCTGTGTGGGAGAGGCAAGGAGGAGCCCTGCAGGCTCTTCACCCGATCGCAGGGCTGGGCTATCTCCTACTGCATCTCTGCACACCCTGTTTCCTTATCCTCCCTTTGCAACCTGTCACTCATTCTATTTCTCTGAAACATGGCAATCGGTGAGTCCCATGTACCTTACTGCTGGAAAAATCCAACATGTCTATCTGCTGGAAAACATACTTCTGTGAAAAGGAAAAGCCTGTATCAAGTTTCTAATCCCAACAAAGTCCTCTTAGTTTCTTGATTGGGGTTCACTTAGCACAGTGTCACATTATCATTCTTGTTTCCCGATATCATGTTACTGAGAGGCTGGACAAATAATTATGTAAAAATAACCCTCTGGCAGAGGCATGGGATTAGCCTCTCCGCTCTTGCACAGAATGTGCTTGAAGGAGCTATTTCTCATAGAGATAAATGCCAAGTAGTAACCATTTCAGCAGATCTTACCTACAAAACAAACACACAACCTGAGGAAGCCCTCAAACCCAAAAATGAAAACAAATATCTCAATTACCTGAAACAATATCAGAACAGTTTAGTTTCCTTCCACTTAAAACCTTGCAGACATAGAGTAAGAAATAATGATGTTATGACTTTGAAAACAAGTCACAGAGAAACTTCTCCGTGCAATTAACAGACAAGGATAAATAACTCTTTAACTCATCAAATGAAAATCCAGCACCCTTTGAAGAGTCAGCACAGCAGCTTTAAAAAAAAGAGCAGCTCTGGGGACTGAAAAGAAATCAGTGCCCTGGGAGCTGGAAGCAGGGTCAGCTGGCACACGTGAGCACACACGGGAATGATTCCTGGACATTAGCTGAAGATCAATGGATATTAATGCCTCCATTTTCCCATCTTTCTGATGTTTCTAAAGAAGACTCTACCCTGTGAACACCACTGCAGTCATGCTCCTTCATCCTAGGTGTCTTGCAAGTGCTACTTAGGGTCTTCCCCTCCTCTATATATGCTCTGTATTTCTAGGCAGTATACGATTGCTTGTGTTGTAAAATGGAGTAATGAAATATTACTGTTTGGAGAGAAACCTGTCCATAAAACACAGCATTCAACTCCCTCTCTTGAGGAAAATCAGTACTAAACAACGCGCAGTTGCTTATCAGCGTATAAACGGAAAGGCTCACCCTAGCTTATACACATCCTCCTCTCACTGGTAAAAGATCTCTGTGAACACCTAAGAAATTCCTAGGTGACTTCACTGTCTCCTTTTTTGAGTTCCCCATCACTACGATCAACAGCAAGCTAGTCTAGTTTTTGCAGGACCAGCCTTGATTTTTTTCCCTCCCTCCTATTACAGACAAAAAGTTCACAAATGCCTCAGCTAAGCTCTCGCTGGAAGAGCAAGCCCAACGGCTGCCACCCTGCTGCTGGGGGAGCCCTGGCACAGCTGCTTCCTCCCCATGCCCCCAAAACCCCAAGAGCAACTAGGAAAGACCTGGGGAATGCCTCCACTTTGGCCTCTCCAAACGGGTGAGTTGTGCCTGGGGAACGGTCGGAATGGTTGGCTGGGTACAGCCACCGCACCAGGGCTGTCAACCACCGCCACCAAGTTCTTCAGGACACGTGTCCTCGTGTGGCACCATGGTCAATGGGCCCCACAGGGCAGGAGCATATGGACGATAGGCACTTTATACAAAACAAAATCAAGCTTTCACTGTGTTTAAGTTATTTGGATTACCGATGGGACCGAGGAACTGCACAAATCAATATCCAGTTGTAAAAGGTGCTTACAAAATGCAGAGTAGGAAAGATGGTCCCTGCCAAGGAGGCTTTTAAGTGAAGAAAACTTCCTTCTTCCTCTTCCTCATTTTTTATTTTCCTGTTTTGTTTTCCAAAAGTGCTTCTGAACAAAGTTTTCAAGGGATTTGAGCAGACACCAAAAAGCAAAAATAAATCATGGGAACTTAATTTTACTACCTTCACTTTACTTGAGCAGGGAAAGCTTGAGGAAATGAGATCAGGGATGACATTTCCTTAGGAAGCAAAAAACTAGACTCCAGTTTCTGACAAAGTGTGGGAAGTTACCCAGATTTACATCAATGTCAAGCTCTAGATATTCTATTCGTGCATACCATTTCCAGAAAGATGAGCAGTGTTATAAACTACACTCAGAACTAAGCATATCATTTTAGTTATCCAGGATTGCCAAAAAACCCAAAAGTTTCTCCACCTAACAGAGTTCACAGATTTTCTTGAAACAGTATCAGGTGACTTGGGATCCCAAATTTGTTGTGGGACGGTGCAAAGTTTTTCTGAGCAGGTAGGTAAGAATCAAAACAGGAAATTTCACTGTGTCTTTTATTAGTCAGGTCAGGATTAACAGAATATAAATTGGATGCTGTTACCTTTGGAAGTGTAACGTTTCTTTAATGAATCAAATGTTATGCTTTGACGTGATCTACAAAAACCCATGCAAGACTCCTGCTGGGCTTGCTCTTTAAATGACAGCAACACTTGAACACTTTAATAATTTAGGAGTCCGTTAAATAATAAATAGATTTCTAGATACATGAAAAAGCCTCCTGCTTATTGCAAAAAGGAATCCGATAATTGTCATTTAGAGATGTAAGCCTTTTGTGTCTGCATTTTATGCTTAGTGATTCCTGACTGTTAAGATTTATCCTACAAGCAAAGGCGGTTCACGAGACACCAAGGAAAGATACTGTTCTTATCCGTCACTGTAAATAATTTCTACTTATCACCTCTGTTTATAGGGACAAGGACAATGACAGCTTTGGAAAACACATGCCGCCAGCCAGTCCAACAGCAGATCTCCTACTGCCCGAGACTGCCTGCTTTAATTGATCGAGAGCTTTCAGATCCTAATTGCCATTAGCGTTTCTAGAACAACTCCAGCAGCAATTTACAGGGAGAAGAGGTGGAAAAACTCCTGGAAAAATGGCCCTAATGGGCCAGTGTCCCTTGTCTCTCCCCAAACATATTCAGGTGTCAGCACATCAGCTCTGGTCCTGATGTTTTGCCCAACATGGAGTAAAAGTTCAAAATATAAACCTATTAGCTTCTGGAGATTCATTGCTTAATTTCAACCTAAGGGAACAGGGCAACAAAAATGAGCAACGGTGACTCTATAACATTCATACATGAGATTGATTAGTTTTGAAATGTCCTGGTGTGGGAAAAAAAACAGATTTATGTGTCTTTCTGTAAAGCTAATATGCACTTGGTTTTGTTTTTTCGTTTTTTTTCCACTTTGGGAGAAGCAAGGAAAATGGGCAATGGTAAAGAAAAGCAGGGATACTTCAGTTTCCCTATTATCGGCTAAAACCAGGTAGTTATTCTTCCCCAGGCCTACAGAATGATAAATGTTCAGGAAAGGCACTCGAGATTGATGACTTAATCAAAGTTGCCTCACATACAAAAATCTGTTGGGGGAGAACAGCAAGGAACTGGGTAACAAATCTGAAGGACATAACAGAGTATCCTGCTTTGCTGTATGCATAATTATTGCTACTATCCTTAAGGCAATTATATGCTCTCATTTCTCCTGTAAACATTCCCCTGTTTTCCACACTTGTTCCAATACTTGTTACCTGACCTGCCAAATAACTGACAGCAGGGGTGTGACGTGCAAGACAACCTCACCTAAATGCTTCTTTTTGCCTCATTTTGCATACAACTTTCTTACCCAGTTTAAATGAACAAAGATCTCAGAGTTTAGATAACGAAAGCCATTGGGAATGCCTGGCCTATGGACTCATTGCTCGATGTGGCTACATGTTATTTGGGGTGATGGTATTGAAAACCTCTTGCTTGCAGCATGATCGAACTCATTCGTGTTCTGGCCAGCACTTAGTTAAATTCAAAGTTAAATTCAGCAGTGATTTATCTTTAGAAACTGGATGAAGCTGGTTTGTAGCATTTCTAAGAAGAATACAAATTTCTTTTTATCTAATAACTTGCTGCTTTACTTCAGAAGAATGGTCCATTTCCTGGGCTTCGATCCATTTGATTACTCATATTGTGTTATTTCCCTTAACTGGAAGCAAGTTCAGTCAGATAAATACCTATATTCTTGTCAAGACAGCAATATTCAGCAACTGTGCCTACTGCAGGTAAGTTTCTAACCACTTAATGAATTCACTGCCATGAAGAATAAAAGATGAGGTGAATTGGCTGGTTTTATAAGGACGTGCACTGCCTGATGCTCTGAATTTTCTGTCCTGTAGCTCATCACCTCCAGCCCCAATGGTGGTCAGTCACTGCAAGCCCAGCGGCTGAGAGTCAAATGTAAGACTAGCCATGTTGCAGTGCCGCATCCACATGACACCACCAGCTCTCCTCCTCCCCTGGGTCCCCTAGATTCATCTTCTGGGCAGGACTTCACAGGAACTTGGAAGCTCTTAAAAGGTTCTTAGAACATCACAAAATAAAACATCATTAGAATAGGTCTGATTTCAATCTGTGAATGTTTTTGCCATTAACAAAATGAAGCTGAAAAAGTCCCTTTTCAGAAACATCTTTTTAAATTATGAACCATAATGATGCATGCTGAAGAAAAAAAACCCCACAGTGCAACAGAACTATAAACCCAACTAACTGTGTTACCTTCTTTTCCTGAGGGGAAAGAAAATATGGTACCTTCTTCCTCCTTTGTAACGCCTCTAACAGTGACAGACATACATTGCCATCGCCTTTTTTGAAGATTTGTAGGCACCTTAAAATACTAACGAGAACTGGACTGCTCTCAGTTGGCTGCAAGCATTTGCAGAGCCTTTCTGCAAGCCACCACGTCCTGCAAGCCACATACAGCAACTCTGACAACATCCATGAGGGCTGCCAGAGTTGTACCGTCTCCTTGGAAGTTGAAGTGGTACCTAAAGAAGCTCCAAGAGCAGGCAAGCAATGGAGAACGGGTTCCCTTCTTCCCCTGCCCAGGAAATCTGCCTTTTCCAGGGTAGCTTCCTGGAGGCAGAGATGAACCTGTTCCTGCTCCATCCCGGCTAGAGTCACACGGAGAGTCCGCAGAGCACCCCTGAGCTGACCATGCTGGGGACTGAGGTAGGCAGAAACCTGCAGGCACGTTCCCTGCGCTGGCTGGAAGTGAGAGCCTGGCCATACCAATTTCTCTCTGGGGACGTGCGCAGTGATCCCAGCGCCTGGAGCATGACCTGCCTAATGGCTAAAAGGCTAATATCTGCTGCCTGATCCCTTGCTCAAAGGGCTGAAATCCAATTCACCTCAAACCACCTGGAGCCCATCTCCAAATAAATAATTCCTTCAAGTCTTGTTTAATCCATCTGCAAGAAGCTCCACTCTTTGGTCTGGCATGAAACGAATCCCCTCTGAGTGTCTAGAGCAGCTCAGTATGCATGTATACGTGCATAAGCTGAGTGTGTATGTGGCGGGGCAGCTTTCTGCTAGCAACCTGAGGCATCTCCCCCTGTCCTGGAAGAGGAACAGCACCAAGACTCAAGTCCACTTGCTATGAGCTTCCACCATGACAACCTTTGACAAAGGAGGTGTGAGCCACCGCAGCTCTGGGTTTGCACAAGGCGCGCCTCTGATAACTGTCATTACCTCCCATTTTTTGCCCATCTGCAGAACTAGCTGGGGATTCACTCTCATCTCCTGCAAGGACGAATAAAGTGGATGCTGAGCCAGAAATCCAGTTTCAATACCCTTCACGAAGTAGCTCTTCCATCTTTTGGAGTATTAAATTTAAATAAGAAAGAAGAACTTGAAGGGTAGTATTAGCATAACACCAGACATGATGCTTCCAATTTGTAAGTATTATTAAAGAATACTGCAGTGTGAACATGATCCATAGTATAACATCAGTGAATGATGAGAAAGGAGAGGAGAAACAATTTTTATAAAGCACAAGTATCTCTCCACAATGGTAAAAAAGGTTCCGTAGTCACTGCTGCATCTCCTCATGCATGTGTTTTGTTTGTAAACGTTACTGCAAAATGTCTGTGCAGTAACCGAATGCATGTTTCATAGGTGAGCAAGATTTTGTTCAGGAGAAAAATTCAGATCATGAATACCCCTTAGGCATGAAAATTTCCAATACACTGAAAAAAAGAGTAGCAACTGCACAACCGATCCTGCAGTACCACCAGCAGCCCTTGAATTGCCTCGCCTCTCACCTGTGCATCACACAATGATTTTGTATTTCATAAAAATGTAATCAAAGCCAAGCATTCAGACAACATTATCAGTGCTGCTGAATCCTGTAGGTGCTACCTGCCTCTGCGGATCAGCCTGTAATGATAATGTTTGTGTGTGTGTTAATTTAATAGCAGAGGCAATAACACTGTTACAGTGCTCTCAGCTCAGGGCAACCCTCTGACCACTGCCCTTAGCCACCATGAAACCCTGCATAGGGCCTGATGATTTGGGGCTGTAATACTGCAGGATGCTGGGGGCCAAGGGAAGCCAGCAGGCAAAACAGCACCTCTTTCAGCTCCTGACTTGCAGTATAGCCTTCCTTACCTTGCTTTCACCTGGCTATGTTTGCACTCACAGCTGCTCTGCTGGTCTAGGTGGGGGAAGAAAAGCAAGCTGTGGTCCTGCCCATTACCCTACTCTTGGCCTCGGAAACAGGTGAAACTCTGCCTGTCTTCATGTCACCAGCAAAGATGTGGGCAATCTTAAGGTAGCCAGACTCGGAGAGGAGAATTTATGGACCAGATCCACAAAAGTACCTCTCGGTGACTCCAGCAGGACATAATGCATCTCAAAACCTTTGTCAACTTATTTTTAATTCTCCCCTTGTCCCTTGCACAAAAGCACTATAAGCTAAAGCATTATGTTTCCATCAGATACAAGGTATGGACAAAATTTTGAGGGCAGAAAAAAAAAAAGTCATTACTTCTAGTGTTCATGACTTTTTTTCTCCCCACCATGCCACTCTTTGCTTTGTACCTTTCGCTTCTCTTCAGCGTAACAGAGAAAACTAGAGAAAGTAAATTCCCCTGGCACACAGTGTCCTTCCTTCTCAGCCCCAGCAAGTACGACCAGAGGGGCCTTTTGAAACCACAGGTAGCAAAAACTACCATTCATCACTGACAGCCTCTGTGCCACTCTGGAGTACACTTCCTCTCAAAAGCCTGCTGCCAGCTGCACTCCAGTGAAACGGCAGCTGCCTGGCTGCTGGGGAGGGGGATTTGGGAAAGATATTCCAGGGGAGAGCTTAAATTTCATCCTCTCGTGTATTTCCATGGCTCTCCTCCTCGCACTCTCCAGACTTCCATTGGTATTTTTACAACCACTTAAAAACAGTTTGGGTGCTTGGGCAGGGTTCTTGCTTTTGTAGCTTGACCTCAGTATGGAAGATGGGCAAGCAAGGTCCACAGCCTAGAGTACATTGCTTGTACCTCGCTGGTTAGGAGTGATGCTGCCCCATCCACCCTGGCCAACTATGCAGAGTTTAGCTGCGTCTGCAGGAACTGCCTTTCAGATAATTTTTTTTAAGTGGATCTGTTAGCACAGTGTAGCTGCCAGCATCAATACAGTAGAGCTTTTCTGTGCTGCCTACAATGTAACGGGGGCTGGCAGCCTCCCCAAAACGCAGCTGTGCCTAGAGATTTCCTTGCTGGCCGCAGGGCCGGAGAGTTGGAGCAGAGGTGGAGAAGCAGCAGCAGCTCCACCATGTGCTCCTCTCACATGGAATAGTGAGATGGGGTGCATGCACGTCCAACCCACTCCCTCACTCCTGCCAGGGCTTACTCCAGTCTAATTGCAGATGTGCCCAAGGTTCCCTGCAATGATCTGTTTCTCTTCCTAAACTATTCGGTAATGTTTGCAGAACGTAAACCAGTTAGGACATCTTGCCCAGGGACAGACATCAGCAATCCAGAGATTCAGAGAAAGCAAAGCTAAAGGATGCTGTCAGTACAGTACTTCAACAGGGTACCAGTGTCTCTCCCCCGGCTCCTACCACACATCCAAAATGTGCAACGAAGCAAGCAAGCACTGTGCAGCCTGAACAGAGTGGCTACAGTTTATGCTATACTGCCTCATCTGTTTTTTGCACCAGCTGTTCCTGGAAAAAGGTGCCATTGAATTGTTTCTCTCTTCCTCTGATGCTCTGGAAGACAGACAGAGGGCATTTTTTTTAATCTGGGCTTTTTAGCAAAGGGAACAGGGCTGGATTGTTTTGTATTGGCACTTGCTACCTTCTCATCCCATGCCCTTCTTGCTGCGCAAGCATGGTACAAGACATTACATGCCAAAATACTATTTAGGTTTGCAGCTGGGCTCGTTACTGCTGTAATTTAGAAGGTATAACCAGTCATCAGCATTTCAAAATATATTCAATTTTCAATGAAGAGGCAATTTCCACAGGGGCAATGACCACAAATGAATGACAGTGTACCTAAGAAGAACGAACAAAGCTGCCAGTCTGTCAAGAATTTGCCTGATGTGTCATCCCAGTTTAATTAAGGGAAAAAATTTACTGTAAGAGACAAGCGACAAGTCAACTCTCCTACAAAGGTGCCTCCTTTCTTTTGTGCATTAAAAATAATCTTTGTTTTGAATTACTGATGCATAAGCAGCTTGTGGCAAATCATTCTCCAGAAATAAATAGATGGCTGAAAAATGCGAGGCAAATTCATCCTTTATGCACTGGCTAAATTTGACTCTAGATGATTTGTGGGTCTTTCAAACCAACCTCAGTGTATCCACCGAGTATTTCCCCCAGATTTTGTGCCCCGAAGGTGCTGAGCTGACCCCAGCTGCAGGCAACTCTCAGCAATCTGGTGAGCGGCTGTGGTGGCCACGCTCTACGGCTCTGCCCCAGGGGCAGGGAGCTGCGGCCCGACCAGCACTGCCCTTCCCAGCCGACATCTCCGAGCCAAATCCAGTTTCTTCCACTTCTGCAGTTTCAGTGCAAGACCAAAAAGCTTCTTCAGTCTTTGGAGAACTGGAGAACTGCTTCAATCTGAATAAACTTTTCTATCAGAGGTCTAGTGTCTCAGCAAGTCGAGGGATGTAAGGCAGCTCCACGGACATTGCTTACACCAGCTAAGAACCTGTACAGTATTATGGCCAAAATAATCTGTTGTCACTGACTGATCTGACCAATGGCTAAATGTACAATAAAAAGGTATTATGTTTAAATCTAAGTATTTCTCTATAGTTCTGGAAATATAGATACAGTAGCACCATGTTTGTGTGGGAGAATGAGAGAGCTAAGACTGTTTCTAAAATAAAAGCTGTACTGTCTAGAGTACTTGTTTTGGCAAAGATGAGTGAAGTCAGAAGAAACAATAAAACGAGTGAATTTTTCAAGAACGTTGATTTCAGGGGGTAGTTCTCTCCAGTTTAATAATCAAAGATACCACAACACATATAAATAAACTAGGGACCAAGAGGTGTAGTTTCAAGCTGGTGATGTTCCACAAGGCAAATATATCTAAGTACATTTATCTCTTCTCAGAGCAGATATGTAAAAGCATTAGCCTCCATCACGCTGTTTTCCGTTATCAGGTCTACATGCAAGCCCACAGAGACTATGTAGTACACGTATAAATATACATACCCGACTTGGGTACAGTCTCGATATGGCAGCACTGAAAATATGCTACAGAAGGATCTTCTGCTGCTGATAAGGACTATTCTAAAATATAAAAGAAAATAAAAGAAATCAAAGACTAAAATTTAAAAATCCCACCACAATAAGCAAAGCAAACAGATGTCACCATTGAGGAATTCGTAACCATAAAACTTCCATTATGGATGATTTCTCCCTCCTCTGTTTTATCTCACAGGTTTTATCTCTATCATGCTACTGAGTCTTCACAGGAAGTGCTGAAGCCTGTGCCATACATTACACAGCGAATGAACAGTGGAGTCCCATCCCCTCTACAGGATTTCTAGGAAGACTATCTTGAATACATTACTTGGAATCCAGGATAGATGTTTTTCTAGTGAAAGGAGCCCACTCAGAGAGGCAAGGAGCCGTTCTGACAACTCACCTCTACGGCTGAAACTAAACGGGCAAATCCAGCAGCAACCCAGGTGATACACACCACCAACCACCTGTGATGCACACCACAACTCCATGGCTGACTGGAGTCTGCATTTATTGGAGAAGAATTTCCAGCTGCTAAACAAAAGGACTCCCTTGATTTTCAGCTTCCTGTTCCTGAAATAGCCTGATTCATGGATGAAGTCAAAGTTTCCTATTAATCATAAGCTTTCAGATACTTCCACTGTTTACCAGGTTCCTCTAAGTCTTCTCCAGTTTTTCCCCACAATCCTTCTTGGTCTCTGGGTCAGTATCACTGGCCTCACCAGTTGCACAGATGGCAAATAGAAACATCACATCTTTCACTCTTACCTTTAAGATCAGTGTCTAGCCCTGACGAACTGCCAGCCAGTAATCACATCAGCCCTCCTGGTTATGATGTTGCATTGACACTCAGGCATGACTGATCCCACAGCTCCTCGCCCCTTCTCCTCCAGCGCCACATCTATCTCAGTCAATAACTGTCAGGGCTGAATCCCTCCTGTAAGCATGGCTTGCCTTCATTCCTTATAGGCAGGTAGCCCAAGACTTGGCTACATAAAAGCATATATTATCTGCCTGCACAGAGCTTATCTCAGAATCCAGGCCACTCTTACAGCAAACGCCTTGTATTTTTAACCAGTCTCCAAATCTCTGCATCATCTGCAAAGTCACTGTGTGGCATTAAATCCAATACCTTAGAGCAACCTATCTGTTTTACAGCCACACTGTTACCTCTGACATATTAAGCCACATCAAAACCACCGTGAGGTCAAGACTCACTTTCCATAAAACTGCATGGACTGCCAACAGTTACATTATTATAGTTTTGGGAGATGAAGGTTGGCAAGAAGCCGCGAGAAGCTTGATCAAGATGTAAAATATAAAATGCCAATAAATAACTGTTTATAAATATACCCTCTTTCCTTATTACCTTCAGGACACCGACAATTGTACAAACTGTACAACATCCACCAAAAAGACCCTTCTTCCCTCTAAAGTTGGCCAACAGGCTGCATTCCCTCAAATTTCTCTAAGACACAGTGGTGCCATTTGTGCCATCATCTAATCTGATTAGTGTTAGAATTTAGTGATGTTTTTACCTTTCTAAAAATCTCCACTTGTGGTCCCAATGCTCAGACCTACTGCTAGGTTGGTTGTCAGGGCTATTGCCCTTCCTCGCTCTCCTCTCCAACACTCATTTTTCTGACGCTGTGTGAGGATTTCACCCAAATTTTTCATCCTTTGTCCTACACTGGTGAAAGTTAGACAATAAACCTTACGAAGCTATTTTGTTCTTTACTGTCTGAAAACCACCACATGCATCTATAAATCTCGTACCAGTTACACTGTTATTAAAACACTATTTCCTTAAGGGACCAGCTTAGTCATTGCTCTTGGAAAAGGTTTAGATCCTCAAGAGAGCTGCTGCATGTAATGCTTGGAAAAATGCAGAATGATTAATTTTCCTTCTCCTGGATAATTCTGTTATAGCAATCCTACCTTCTTCCATAAAAGCATTTTTAAAAGCAAAGTGGTATTTATGCTTTAATAAAGGAGGGTTTCCAATAATAGACATGCATATAGCATTAGGAGGTTCTCCTGCAGCAGATAAAGTAGGATTTCATTGTTTGTCTGAATGCTGTGACACCTCTTACCTATGGTAAATATCTCAGATCCTGTAAGATGGTCTCATGGTGCAGCAGTAAGTTATAGAGCTGGGGGAAGTGTGTGGGGGGGAGGGGCTGGGAATAATTTTTCACATTTGAGAAAGGTAATCCACAAGCAAAAAAAACTGGCATATGATTAATTTTGTGCTTGCCACTGCTTATTGCTGAATGGTTGCTACTCACAACAGCTTGCTTGTTCACTAGAAGCCTTGTTTGCTGATGTATGAAACTTGGCACAGATTTTGAGGCTGACATCAGAAAGTATCTCTGAATACGGAAAACCACGGTACCCACTAAGCATGTCCCCTCCACTCCCTCTGGTTGCTTCTGGAAACATAGCTCTTCCACCAATTCCCTACACCTCTCTCAAAAAAAAAAAAA
>VZTL01096734.1:0-10997 GCA_013400535.1 Scopus umbretta | reverse complement strand
TGCATTTCTTGCTGCTCACGTCCTGCTCTGGGACTGTTAAGACTGATGCTGTTATGAGATACGCTGTGTGCAAAAGCAGCCTGCGTTCTTCAAGTTATTCTAGCACTTACGTTTCTGCAGAAATCAGATAATTTGCAGTGCAGGTGTATCTTCTGTATTTGTATCTTCTGCATTTGTAAGTCCAAGGCTGGGTTAAAAATATGTTGGGCTAAAGAGGTACTTTCTTCTGGAGCTTGTAGAAAAGGCTCTTCCTACTGAGAGACCTGTCACAGATACAGACCAAGGGGGCATGACACCTACTCAAGAACGCTGACAGCATGTTCAGATGAGCAGATGTTTCGGAGGCAACAGGATGGACAAAGGCAGCATTTCCTGTTTAGAGATGGTTAATTTGCTGAGGAAGTCGAATTCAGGGCCAAAAGAGCAAGAGCTGAAGAGTCCCGTGGGTGGTTTCCTGTGGTATTTTTCCAGAGGAGATGCTGATTTAATACTTCCTGTTGTTCAGTGTTGCAGTGGGATTCTCCGATTCCCAGGGCAAGAAAGTTCATGGTACTAAGCCCTTGCTTAATGGTGTGCAGTGCAATGGCCATGTGTGCTCTGCCATGCCAGCAGATACTGGAGATGCTAGATGCCTGTCAATCAAATTGGAAAACACTGCTGAATTCATAAGAAGGGGCCTGGAGAGCAGGGGCAGAGCTGCAGGGTATTGCTCTGGAAGCAGATGCCATTTGGGGGAGCCTCCTGCCTTGCAGGGAGTTGGTCAACAGGATAAGGTCATAGCACCGGGTCTGAGGCAGCTACGCAGCACCATGAAGCTGCAACTAGTGTTGAAGACCATGGGTTCCGTAGCGTTTTACTGAGTTGCATGTGGTCACCCTTACAACAAATTCCCCTCCACTGGGTAATGAATTATCAGATCCAGACAGAGGAAGTCGCTCATTCTCCTCCTGAGGTAACTCAGATTCTTTGTCAATTAACTTGTTTTACAAACTGGAAGCACAGGATACAAGAACTGTGGTTAAGAATCTCCTCCGAGTAGTACTGAAGTGGATGAAAACTTGATATAGGTCAGATTGCTATGCCAAATTCCAACTATCGCAACTGGGTAGCTGACTTTCAGCTTTCCTAAACCCCTTCTCAGATGCATCACTAAGCAGCTCAGCCCTATTTCAATCATGTCTATGGATAAAGCCACACAGAATATGTCCTCCTTCAGGCTACAGCTCTTAGATGAGCTCTCTTTAGAAAACTGGAGATGTGTTTTCCACCTTTCCCCCTCACTCTGTTATCTCGGACTCCAAAGAGAGCTGATAGCCTGTCTTCCCCTCATCCTGGCTTCATACTCACCATAAACTGATAGTCTATAGCAGAGCAGTCCATAAGTGTGCTGTGACTCCACAGCAGGGTCATCATTCTTCGCCATCACAAAAGAGCAAAAGCAATAGGTGTTTGATACCATTTGCTCTTAATGCATCTACCACCTTGTAGTATTGATTTCAAACAGCTTTACATATACCCTTTTTATTCTGTTTGCATCTGATTTTACCAGAGTTAGAGTTCTAGTTAAAAAGTATAGAATTTTAACTGTCCTGTCCTTTTTCCTCTCCTTTCCTTTCTCCTTTCATTTCCTATCCAGTCCCATCCCATCTCATGCCGTCCTGTAGTGGAGTTAAAAAAAGTTCATTTGTTTATGGCTGACCACATTTTGTCAGCCTTCCAAGCAGCAAGTAACGCTTGGCAGGGCGATGCTGAGACTATGTGGGCCAAAAATTATAAATACCTTGAAATAAAGGTTGTATGCTCCCAATTTCAGTTTTTATAGGGGAAAAAGTATTGCTTCATGTTACAGAAGGAAAGTGGAAGAAGTGGAGAAAATCCAGTATTTCAAGCAAGGTTTGAGCCAAGAAAGGAATCCAAACAAGTGCTGTCAGCTTGTGGCCTCTACAGACAGAGGCAATTCCGTAAGAGGACGTGAGCTCTGCAGCGTACTCTTGTGTCCAGGGACCTGGCTCTGCTGATGCTGGAGTATGGGGAGAAGGGGCCAGTGAAAACTCCAAGATGCTGTTTCCAAAATGAGGAAGCTTCCTTGCGAAGAGGGATTAGAAGACAAGGGCCCTTCATGCTCATTAGGTAAACATTTGGGGAGGAGATGGATAGGAAAGAGTGTCCTCCATAGATGTCCTCTGAGAGTGGTGACAAGTCATAAAGAGGAGGGTGCATGCAGGAGGTTCAGTCTGGAGGATGATTTTCCTATAAATTCAGGTTTGCAATGAAACCTAGGTGGGAAGAGGGCACTTGTGGGTGTGACATTTAGCCTGGGGATTTTTGGGACACTCCAACGTCATGCTGGAGTGTCGACTACCTAGGTTTATCCCTTGCATGTAAACCACCAAAGTTCTCACCAAGCGCATGCCTGTACTCCACAGTGTCTCAGTGCCTCGCTTGTAAAATGACACTTGTAGCTGTAGATAAATTAATTATATTTGGAAAGCATCATAGTACATACCTATTGAAAAATGGCAGATGCAAACCTGCATAAAATTCTGGGTGAGAACTGTTGCAAAGAACTTTTAGTAAGAGATGAGCAGTGATTTAGGGGAGAGATGGTAGTAGGGATTATGGAAGAGTTGAATTGATAAGTTCCTGCTTTGTTAATTGAAAAAAGATCCTGGGGAAAAAAAAACCCAACACAGTAAATTTCTATCAGGAGCTGGCCACCAACGTTGAAATACCCACTTTGGTTTTGCCCTATGGTGTAAGATAGCAACCCCGTTCAGCAGTATTTTCTAATTAACATGTCAGTTCCCTCGTCTGGAACACGGAGATCAAAGGGTTTTAGAAAATGCTTCCTTCCCACATGGATGGCTATTCCTAGTATTAGTTTTGGAACTGGGGTTACCAGAAGTTTTCCAGGAAGAAAATCACAAATCTCAGTGCTCCACAAGCCATCTGCTTAATTTCATCTTTATTTTTTTTATACAAGAGACTTTTTGGAGCCTGTACGTAATCAGACAGTTGTGTTGACTGATTCTGGCGTGTTGCAGAACAAACACCTTGTAGCCTGGACCAGATGGGGGAGGCTAATGAGGTGCCTGTAACCAGAGTGTGAAAACCTGAAGCAACAGCAAAGGTTTGGAATTTGATACCTCTTGAGGTAATGGAAATTAGTGCTTTAGGCAGAAGAAAGAGTGCAGATTGGGGGAAAAGTGCTATTAAAGGCAATGAAGCAGTACATGAATTAAGAATGAGGGATGTTACTTTGAGAGTTGAAGGCTGGCTAGAAAGGGAGGTCCCTGGAGAAGCTTTCATGGTGCTTCTTTATATTTGATTATTTCGACTGCTGAGAAAACACAGCTTTCAAACATGTAATTTAAATCCATTGTCTGCTTTCATCTGGAGCGTGCTTTCATATCTTGCACCAAAAGCCTGAGCAATGTGTACGGGGATTGCGATCTGAGTCTCTGCGCAGGGTCTGGAGCGATGAAGTGGGTGCTGGTTACGGGCCATGAGAGGTGACACGCAGTGAATTCTCCCTGCTAGTCACATGTAGATGGAAACGGGAATGGTTAGAAAAAGAGACTCTTTTGGAAGCTACCAAGGGATGCTGGATTTTTTTCTGCCTTGGCAGGAGCAAGAAAACTCAACTTTCCAGCTGTGTGTAATCCCCTCAGACCATTATTTCTCATTTTGATGTGCTTTGTCCTCCAGCCCCATAACTCATGTGCAGAACTGTTGGTGACCATATTTTTCTCTTCACTTGGTCTTTTGACATCTCCTTTGGAGTGTGACAGCCTGTTGGGCTGCACAAGTGGCAAGGGCAGAATTAGATGGTCTCATAGCTGGAGATGTGGCTCTGCCTTCACCTTGCTGGTACTGGATCCTTGAAATGCACATAGTGGGGAATGGCCCACCCATCCCTGGATAGCTGGGGGTCTGTACACCATCATCTCAGAGCTAAGGTAGGCCCTCCATGCTCCCAGTGCCCATCACTTCCTTGGGAAGCAAACCCAAGGAGTGGTACCAGATGGTGCAACCTGTGGAGCACAGGACATGCGTTGGTGGAATCAGGGCTACCCAGTGAAGTGCCTGCCCTGGCAGCTCTGCTCTCAGCATAACATGGGTGTTGTGGGCTGGACTGGGGAGAAGCCTTCTGGGACTGTTCTGGAGGTGCGAAACTCCCTTCAGATGTGCAAAACTGCATTTATTTTTGCATGCAAATTTTTTATGGTGGCATTCTCCCAAAATAGCAAGGAATATTTTACCACCCCTTGGAAATACAGAGAAAACCCACATAGCTTGGGGTATCTTGCCAGCACCCAGACATTGCATGCGTTGCCGCTACCTAGACAGATAGGAATAACTATTTTAAGCTATCCTTCTTAGTTTAGGGCTTTTGCTTTCCTTTGGGACAGGGCTCTTCATTCATCTTCCTTTGGGAAACTCCATATGTTTGTTTTCCTCTTGCCTGTTTGGCATGTTGAAGCAAAATGATGTGATTGACCTTTAGGGTTATGAATGAAGCCTAGTTTCCGATCTTCATTAATCTAGGATATCTGCAGGAAAATCTCAGAAGCGCTATAGATATTACAGATGAAAGCAGAAGCTGAATGGCTTGAAGAGGTTCAGCACGTTGGAAATTTGTAAGTATTCAACTGAGAGGCAAGTGGAGCATGTGTGTGTGATAGATTTACTGGGTGTCCTTGCAAACTTTGCCCTTATTGAAGCAGAGGAAAAACAGCCATTCCCTTTTTTTTTAAAAAAAACAACCCAGGAAATCGTTTTAAATTTTGCTTGCAGCTTCCCTGAACAGATAGATTAGATAGCCTTGCTTTTACATCCCAGTGAAAGCCAAAGGCATGGAGAGGAGGCAAAGGAGACACAGAGCAGTGGTGCCGCCTGGGGATCCATGCTGCTTCCTGGGCCCTCACAGCCAGAGCTGTGGCACCTCAGATGCCGTCCTCCAGGCATTGCTGACTTTGCAGCTGCTGCATGCTGTCTGTGAGAGAGTTGCTCAGCGTTTTTGTCAGGGGTTTTGGAACATGTTTTCAGCACCACATGGATCACATGAAGTCTCTGGTTCCTGCTGGAGAGAGGAGGAAAGCTGGGTGCAATTCTCTGCCAGTGCAACGGAGTCCTCCCCTTCCCCCTGATCTGCTAGGTCCTTCCCAAGGAGTTTCTGAGGAGGGGGCAGCAATCTCTGAATTCAGCTCCAAACGACTTGGGAAAGAAAGCCTCTTTCCTATGCAATCTGCTGTGATAAACGTCAGCCCAGGGCCTGTGGAACAGATGGGTAAATCCTCCAAGCTCATGCTGAAAGGGACCACTCCATGTAACTGGTTTTTGGTGGCTAGGCTTGTGCAACACTAAATATTCAGTGAGGCTGTTCCTGTTATGTCTCCCAGGCTCTGGTTTAACCATCAGACAAACTCCTGCTTCTTGCAGCATCCCTGCCCGCTCACCCTGCCCCTGAGGAAGTCGAGGCTCTAATGGAGCGAAGCCACTGCAATTCACTTGAAGGCATGGGTAATTAGTGACAAGGTTGTTTACATATCAAGTTCTCTCCCTCTGACCCAGTGATTTGGCACTTTGAACACAGCTGCTGGTTTAATGCTGAAGCCAGCCTTTTCCCAAGGAACAGAAAGCTCGGCTGTGAGAACTGCTTAAAAGCGTGTTGCCTAATTGCTGTTGCTTAATTAAATGAAAGAGTATGCCAGCTCTGCATTCTGACTGTGCTAGGGAAGGGAAGCAAAGGGAAGGGAGGCAAGCAAAGCTGGGAGGAGCAAAGCTCAGAGGAAGCCTGGAGCAAAGTGGTTTTGCGCAGGTTGTAATGGTCTGCCAAATGCTGCTGAACTTTATCACTGGGCTGCAAAAGCTGTTACAAATTTTTCTTTTTCCTGTCCCGTCTTTTCTTCCTCACACAGAGCCAACTCCGAGAGCTGGCAGCTTGATATGGTATAGATTGGAAGTGAAGGCATTGGGCTTAACAAGTCCTGGAGGTTTGTTTCTAGCTATCCCCGTGGTTGCTTTGAGCATGAGGAAAGCGGGTGTCCTGTGGCAGCCAGCACCTGGGCCAGCAAGTCAGTGTGGAGCAGCACGGCACCATGCGGAGTTATCTGCGTGGGTCTGGAAACAGTATGGTTGTGTTTGCATACTGCTGTGCCCTCAGCTGAGAAATGCCCCAGGCAGAACTTGTTTCAGCACGGTATCCTCGAAATGTACTTATTTTGTCCCAGCTGCGTTGCCTGGATGTCCGGACTGAGAAGTCCCACTGCTTCCAGGTCTGTGGTTAGTGCGTGTTACATACAGCCAGTTGTCTCTGCACTCATGGCATGGACATGCCTGGTAATTCACCGTTTTGACTCTTTGGCTCTAATTTCATAGGATTTTTTTGTTGGTTGGTTTGGTTTGGGTTTTTTGGTAGCATTGTACTACCTTGTGCTACTGGACTTTGACGTCTAGAGGTACGAAAGGCTTGCACAGTCTTGGTCTCTTCACTGCCTGTGATGGGGTCCTTTCCTGGGAAGCTGGAGGCTGAGCAATACTGGCCTGGTTACGCTCACAGTGGGAAGTGCAAACAGGAAGGTGGTGATGTTCAAGCTCAGCAGCCAGCTCCCAGCCAGCTTGTTTATAGCATTAACCATCTGCTTTGATGGACCAGCCATGTTCAAGCAAAATATCCATATGTGGGTCTTGGATGACGGTGAAGTGAGTGAGGGTATGAGTGAGTGGGTGTATTCTTTTGGTGCCTGGAGATGAATATGTGCAGCTACTACCCTTTGAGTTCAGAGAGCAGTTTAGAACCATCTGCAGAAATGCACTGAGCCTCTCCAGTGGTTAAATGACTGTTCAGACTTGGAAGGAAAGACTAGAACATAAGATCAAAGGTAGATGGATGAGGCTGCGGGTCTCTGCCATCTGCTAAATGCATTGCAGGTAGCGGGGCTGGCTGTACTGCAACTTTAAATTCCGAATGCCTCTTGCAGGGGAGAATTCCCATTGCCTGCATTACATCACAGCCCAAGTACGCTGGCTGCGCTGTGCTGCAATAGGGTTTAATTCTTTTTCCAGATCAGCTTTTAATCCACTTATTTTTCAGTAGGGCTGTTTGAACATAAATGAATGTAATTAAATGTGTGTTTCCCAGTTGGACAAAGGCAAGGGAGAGGAAGGCAGCTGGCCTGGAAGGAGGCTCAAAGGCTTTGAAACAAGCTGCTGTGAGGTGCTGTGACGCTCTTTCTGGAGTTAGTGAGTATCCAGTGAGGAAGATGCCGGGGAAAATGTGGCTTATACCCATGTGAATTGCCTTGATCAGAATCCTCCTGTTCATTGCGGAAGTGTGTGGGACCCGGCAGGGGAAGTGGTGAGAAAATTAATGTCTCTGGGATCTCAGTTATTGCTATTGCATGTACATGTGCGTGTGTACATGTCGTGCTATTGCTGTGGATCTGTTGCAGTTGTATCAGCTGATGAGGTGCTGAGCAAAGAGCTCTTAAGGTCAAGGGATATTGGTGTCATTCAGCATTTCACAGGATTTGACCCACATGAATAAGCTAATGAGATACCTCAGAGTGTGTGTTGTCACTCCAGGACACTGATTGCTTATGAAACATGTTCACCAAGCTCCTAAAGGACGCTGCCAGGTCACGGAGACACAATGAGGTGAAAAAGACGAGGTTTCTTCTCAATTATTTCCTTACCCCATTTTTTTTGCAATTCCAGTTAAACAACATCTAAGCCTTCAAATTAGAGGGTTATATTAGAGTCATGTTCCTTGGTGCATGCAAAAATGGGTCTGCACCTGCATCTGAGCACAAAGATGAGGCATAACCCCTCCCTGCTCTTTTCCAAGAACCCAGCAGTTAGCATATTTGCAGGACAGAGGAAAACCTGCCGTGGCCAAAAATAATTCCTCCTCTGTGACCAGCCAGGAGTGGGTGTCTGACTGGCTGTCACATCATCACTCACACCACTGTGTAGCTTGAAACCTGGAAGGTGGATATGCTATCAGGTGTTTTAAGGATACTTTTTGAAACATGAAGGTACTTTCTGTATCCTACCCAGTGGGTTCATCCTAAGCTGAACATCCCTTTACCTGCCGTCTCCTTTCCTCCTGTGCTGGGGAATATGTCTTTTGGTAATGCAGAATTTGCACACCATGCAAGCTCCTCTATGTTTCCACAGGAGTTTTCAGGGGTGTGAGAAGGAAGGAGCTGTGGTTATGCCTTCCAAGGCAATGTGGTTTGGGTCTGTTCTTCTGCTAGTTATTACAAAATAGTCAAATCTCCTTGCTTCCACCAAGAAAAGGAAACCTCTTGGAAGTGCTGCTTCCCAACTGCTGCTTGCCTTCATGTGGGGGGGATTGAAAAAACTGTGGGTAGGTTGCAAGTTTGTTACTGATGTGCGATGCAGGAGGACCCAATCAAGATGGAAAGGGAGCATCTAGGTATGAACACAGGTCAATTTTAATTCTCACACTGCTATGAAGGCAATTCTTCCATTTCTTGTTGAAGTGTGGGGTAGATTGAACTATACCAGTGGCATTTCCCTCTTCTCCTTTGACTGATGTGACAGTGGAGCCTGGTTGCCCGCTTCTGATCAGATATAAACCTGAAACCCACTACGTGGACCTAGGAAAAGGAGTCCCACAATACCTGTCCGTGCAGCTGGAGTTGCTTGAAAGTACCCCCTGGAACTGAATCTTTGGTTTACTTGCCCATCATTTTGGGAGGTGAACTGGGATGTAGTTTCTGTGCCTCAGTTTAGTACTTTCGGAATAAGACTGTGAAGATCTTTTTGATTAAAATCCTCTGGAAGCTTTAAAGGAAAAAAGCTAAAATTTACCATCAAATCTTCTCCCCAGAGCTAGGTTCCTCTCTGCAGTGTTCTCCAGCACATTCCCACTCAGGTTGGCACCAGATCAGTTTGATGCTGGGGGAGGCTCAGGGTGCTGCTGGGAGCAGGTCAGTGGCCAGCCTGCGCATGGGGAGCATGGCATGGTCTCAGGCTCAGCTACTAGAAGGGAAGGTAGCCTGAAGGTTAAAAGGGATAAATAAGCTGTTGATACCCCTAGAGTTGTTTACCACTGCTGACTGGTGGAAGATGAGGTATGTTTCTTAAGCTGTGGATTTCTTTCTCTTTTCATGCAGTCAACGCTGAACATGCACACTGAAGAAGCAGTGTAAGGGTCTTTTCTCAGGCTGCAGAGGACCAGTTTTGTTTCAGCTGGTGGCTGGCAGCTCCTGGGATCTGTAGCATCTCCCATCAGTGGAGCTGGGAGAAGGGGCAGGAGCAATGTTTCTAAGTTTTTGGTGATGTGGGGTGCAGCTGGCTGGGTCCATCCCTCCTCACGGTAGCTCAGTGGGGACAGAAGCTGCGCCCAAAGCACTTTGCTCGTCCCTGTGGTGACAGCAGCAACATCAGTGCTGTGTGCGGAGACGAAGCACAGCTGCTCTGAGAGGGTGAAAGATGAGAAGGTTCCTGCCGCGACCTCCCCAGGCCTCTTGGCACGAATCCCGGAGCCGCTGCCGCAGAGCAGCAAGGGGAGGCAAGGGCAGGAGACAGGGGGCACAGGGAAGCCATGGGCCCACGAGCCGGGGCGGTGTGGGCTCAGAGCCATCCTGCTCACTTGGTGGGAGCAGCAGGGCAGAGAGGGGAGTCAATATTTCCAGTCTTGGCTTTTATGCTTTATTACTGCTGCTTTCAGCAGACTTGTTTGGCAGGAGGAGCTGTAGGGGGGCTGCAAACAATGCCTGCTCACATTTTCCAGCTGTCAGATACTTAATGACTAACTCCCCAGCGCCCCCCTCCCCTTTTTTTTTTCTTTCTGTTTGGCACAGCCAGCTGAAGTGCTGCCAGCAGCCAGCTCGACCCAAACCCTGGCCCCAGTTGCTGCCCTTCACCTCCCAGGAAACTCTGCTCTGCTGGGCTGCCCTCCAGCAGCAAAGGGGCTGTTTTCTCATAGGAAGCACAGTGTTGAGCCGCTGAGGTGGGATGGGGGTCCCTGGTCTTTCCCTCCCCTTGAGGAGCTGTAAATGTACATTAACTGGATGGATGTGTGGGAGGGAAGTGTCTCCTTGAGAGCAAGGAAATAACTCATTTTGTGTGTGGAAAAGGCATCTGTTCTCTGCACAGACTACTGAAAGCAGCAAAAGCCACCCAGTCTCAGCATCCCAGAGAAGGGGAGGGCTCAGGGGGTTGCCAACTCCATCATCCTGCTCACCCACAGCCACCAGTGTCCCTGCTTTTAGCCCTTTGTAACCCCCTTCCTGCAAAGGCTGGCAGATTTGTGTTGCTCGTGCACCGAGCCTTCGCACAGCATCCCAGCCCCTGCATCGGTCGCGGGGCTGCAGGTTCAATAGAGCTCTGGCAGGCTGAGGTTCAAGCCTCGCAACCTGCGTGTTTCCAGTCTCTTTCTTGAGCCCTGCTGGTGCTAGTTTTGGGTTGAAGGGCAGCTGAGCTCAGGAGTGTGTTAAGCCCTGCTGCAGCCCAGTTTGTTTTGTTATTCTTGTGAATTAGCAGACAATTTATATTCAGCCTTTCCTGGGGGTAAGGGTGATGGGGGAGGAGACACTCGGCACAGAGAGGAAGAAGGAAAAGTACCTTGGGACTCTATCCAGCTCTCTGAATTCTGGAGCTGAGGTGCATTGCACCACCTCTAAACGGATCCTTTACACCTAGCTTTGACTCTAGGCATACAGTTTGCCCTTGTTATGATATATGCGTTATATATAAGTGCATGTAGGTCTATACAAACATTGTACACAGTTTGCATGCTGTTGCAATGTGCCTGCTGCTGTCTATGAGCCCGCTTGTGTGTTTAGATGATAAGAGCTCTAATGCTTTCAGGTAGCTGTGGGCCAGAACATCATTCTGAAGATTTACAGAGCCCGTATCTCCCACTGCAGGGTACCTGCTAGGTATGTGCTCTCATATGCATGCTGCTTCCATCCCATTGTGTGCTCTGGGATTTGTACAGGATCTGTAGGGAAAAAAAAAAA